>OY757550.1:18287237-18319737 GCA_963584105.1 Alviniconcha strummeri | reverse complement strand
AAAAGCAACTTGAACATATTAAAGCCATCTGTTTTTTGCTGTTGTTGTTTGATTTGTGTATGTAAGTTTTTACAGGGTGTTCAACTCCACCACCAGCTGATGACCAAGCAGAAATCAGTCTTTGACCTCTTACTAGTCTATTCAGCTTAACTCTTGCCTTCAAAGTTCAAACTGGTTGACTGGGTGTAAAACACCAATTCACTTACTTACTTACTCAAAGTTCAGTCCAAACAAATGTACCAGTCTACGACTAAATCTGCACTCCTGCCTTTTGGTTTTACACCAGCATGATAAAAAAAATAAAAAAAATCCACCTCACCATCTGCAACTGCCTGTAATCCTACATGTATTATGACTTTAGTGAACCACATGCCTCTGCAAGCAGCATCACACCTTCTACAAAGCACTATAGATGTGAGATAAACTGCGCGCCATGAAAACAACACCCAATCAGAGTGTTGAATACTACAAATTATGCAAATGCTTCTTCAGCAAGAGAGGATAATCCAATAAATCATTTACAAGCATTCACTCTCCTTTACTCCGTATTGGAAATCTACTGCTGGTATCTGCTGTATGCTACGTAAAACCATCCTGGAGAATGAAGAGAAGAAAAGAAAAGAAAAAAAAAACACTCAAGGGAAAACAAGTGTGCATTAATTAGAAGCAAACACAACACCAGCCAAGAACAAACAGTGCGATGGAAGGAGTACTTGGTCAATTCAACCACTCCACTGCAGTAGAAAAAAAATTGCTTTGCATACCATCCAGACCAAACAAAGAAGTGGAAAACTTCATGAGAACTCTTGGCAAATAAAACTACACTGAATCCAAAACTTACACAAGGAAAACTACCAAAGCTGAAGAAACTGTTTGAAATGTAAATTACTATTTTTTTTAGTGGAAGACAAACTGTGGCAACACCAGTAAGTGCAGGTTCGTAAAGCAGATTATTCAGGCAGAACAGGAGACATTTACCTGGTTTCTTTCCCGTAGCCCAGATGACTATAATTTACCAAAAGAAGAGAGAGAAAAAAGGATTGTGTCAGTTTGTCATGATGCCCATTGGAAGTGAAGAATGGAAACAAAACATCTGAAGAGAAAACAATCATTTGTTCTGTCTATGTGTCTGACAAAGTGCTTTGATCACTGCTCACAAGATCAGTTAAAACTATCCCTTCTAAGCCCTTCACCCAATACATCCTTCCTCTTTGTGGGATCATTGTCTTGGTTCATCAGTAATTCATGAGTACTATTCAAATATTATACAACAAGACTGAAAACAAACAGTCCCACAAACCCAACATGTCCAGTAACAGTCCAACACACAAAGCAGCACTTGTCCTATGCAGGCGTGCTTTTCTTCAACATGTCCAGTAACAGTCCAATACACAAAGCAGCACTTGTCCTATGCAGGCGTGCTTTTCTTCAACATGTCCAGTAACAGTCCAATACACAAAGCAGCACTTGTCCTATGCAGGCGTGCTTTTCTTCACTCTATTTCTCAAAACAGACCAGAGCTAGGGACATGTACTCACCGAAGCAAGGAAACAATAGTACACAAGCGCTTTTGACAAACACTGTCTTCTTGAAGTGCAAGAAGATAGATTACTTTCTCAGTTAAGCCATTAAATAAGCACTTTGTCATTCACATAACTCCATTCCAAATCATAAACTACATGGATCAAGTTATCAAGAAAAAGGTGAATTTAATGGTGACTGGTGTGATGTTGGGCCCACACCTACAATGATTTTAGTATACCTTGCGTGTGATTTACATACCCATGTGACAAGACTGAACATTTAGTCAGATAACAATCAGTGCAAAACATGCTTAGGCAGAAAACTTTACTGACCATGTTACTTTTGGTTAAGACCATGTCACAGGACACAATAATCACCACCCAAAGATTTGTTTGGTCTGCTTATATCCACCTACCTCCACCCTATACCAGTAACCATGTTTTAGACCGCAACTTTTTTCTTTTTCTTTTCACTTTAATGATGTCCTGATGTTAATCAGCCTATTACTCAGAACGACTGCCTTTCATACTTTTTTTTATATATATATAGCGCAATCCTCTGCTCTTGAGCAAACTCACTGCGCACACTGGCATGTGATTCCGAATGAGTGACTGTATCTTTTATAGTGTGTATTATTAATATTCATAAAAGTGGTATACTGATAATATTCTTTGTGGAATGTGATGTTTTAAACTCCATCAAAAAAGGCACAAAAACAACAGGACCATTTTAAGAAGCATGGATGGATAAAAGGTCACATTTTTTTCCACAGTCCAAAAATATGCATTATACACATGTACATGTGACTCGTGAGTGGCAACTTTGCTAAATAACATGATGCATCACAAGAAACTTAAAAACATGTATATATGAATCATACGATTGGCAAGACTAAGCAATATATTTCTAAGCAACGTATTTCACAAAGACAATTAGTTCTTGGATATTAAATCATGTCAGCCTCAGGACAAACCATAAAAAATAAAAAATTAAAAAATACAGTTACAGAGAAAACACATGTAAAGCACATGAACGGGTATTAAAATAATATACATGTGTAAACAAAATCAAACTGTAATCAGAAACACAAATATTTACAACACAATTTTCAGAGGAAGGAAAATGTAATTCCAAAATCGACACAAACCACACTTAAATGCATTCATGTACACATTGATGACTAAAGAGCCAACAGTACAGAAACAGACATGGATATTATGTGTATGATCAACTCTAAAGTCTAATCCAGCACCAGTGCGTTTCTGTCCAGTACTGTCTTTGCTTGTTACCAGACTCCAGTATATACTGTAGAAATACAAACATTCATTCAAGGAACTAGCCTTCTCAGTTCCAGTGGAAAAACAACAACTGTCTTTGTTATTTTAGGATGTATTTTGTCTGTAGCACTACTTTTTTCATCAGCTGAATAATGTTACCCTCCTCCACCCCCAACTTTTGTTTTTAAATCAGTGACTGAAATAAAACCCACATTTCTTCTGTGACCTACATGCAAAACTGAGCACATCTGGTGTTTTATCCATGATGCTGAAGAAACTTTGACAGTGACAACTTATTAAAAACTGACAGTACAACCAACTTTTATTTTCTTTCTTCTTTTTCTCCTGTGGATCATGCTCTTTTTACCTGTTTATCTGAGCACTTGAGAAGTTATTTCTGTTTCAAATCTGAGAAGTGCCTGTGCATATTTTCATAACAATTACGTCTTGTAAGCCAATATACTTTCTAAGTTTCTTATCTCAGGTCCTAATCACCCATACAGTCAAATTGTGAGACACCAGAGGAAAACTTTCTTTCAAACAGTAGCTTGACAGCGTTGCACTGGTGCCATGACCAGGTGGTCCAGATAAAGTGACTAAAGGCTTGCATCTAGACTGAGGACACCATCCAATCAAATATGAAACTCTAAGCTGCCGAAGCAGTTTAAATAAAGTGCAAAGTACACCGTAGACCAAATCATCAAGCTTTTTTCTGAAGTGACACTAAAAGGTTCAGTAAACTCTAATCTGTGAGAAAGAAAATAGGTTAACAATGAACTACCAAGAATAGAAGGGGGGAAAAGATTTTTTTTGCCATTCTGTCAAATTGGGGAGAGAAAAATGAATGTAGATATAAGCTCCAGCAAATGCTCAGTTGCATAATTTAAAAAAATAAAATAAGTTAAACTGTAAACAACAAAATTTCACTCTTGCCCATCAAGTTTTGCTTCGTTTTGATTATCATTTCTGCAGCTGCTTTCACATGATCAGTTGTTTTTAAAGTTTTCTGAAATTTCTGAGTAAAAAACAAAGACCTACAAACTCTAAACTGTTGCTGTTGCAAGTGGATTCCAATAACTGTGGAGAACTAAGAAGTGCTCATGGTGCTAACCTTTGCAGAACTTTATGCCCAGTGGTTGCATTAAAGAGGTAGTCAAATATCCTGGGTTTTATATATATATATAAGTCTCATCTGAGAGAAACAAATCAGTCACAACATAAATGTGGTCATTCATCAGGGAATTTAGCATCCTGGCATTTTGCACATTACATTTACTGCAGGAATATATGCCTAAAAATGTATGCAAGATGTGTCACTCATAAAGACAATAAACTGGCTTTCTTTTTCTTTTCCCATTGATTTTTTATATATATTTTTTTACAGGCCACAAAGTAAATAAACCACACTGATTTGAGGTGGGCATGCTTTTTCTGTTGTCCTGAATCCAAGGTAGAGGGAAGGTGCTGTTGTCCCTCAATCAGGGGGCGTTACTCTGATGCACAAAAGGGCCTGAGAACACAAGTTTCCGTACTGGGAAACATGGTGAGATTTCATACTCTGATTCAACAATATACAGTGATGCTGTCATTCCTCTGCTAGAAACCATCCATGCTGAGTTGGGACGTAAAATTCTAAGATTCACCTCTTTGTACTTTCAAAACACAACACTGAAACAGGGAAAAGCTCAGCTCGACAAGCAAAATCCACTGTAAATAAAATGAAAGCAGCACAGAGCAAAACTAAAAACTTGCCATGAAATAAGTGAAACAAACAGCGGGGAAAAGAGGAAGGCTTGGCAAAACAAACTGACAAAAACATACTCAATTCTAACTGCTTCAGCAGCAACACAAATGACATAGCCAACACAGCCAGCTTGGCGAATCAAAGGAAAGGTGCAAAGGACAGTGAGTAAGGGCAGTGAGTAAGGACAGTGAGTAAGCATGTAGCACTTGAAAGGGCTTCTTTTTTTTTTTTACTCAAAAGAACAAACCCATACTCATTTGCAGCACAAGATAATTTGGCCCAGTGTCATTTAATTTCCAGGTAAAAATGATGTTAAGTTTTTTTGTATATTTGTTTCTTTTTTCATTAGTGCGAAACAAAACTGATGGTTGTGCAAAATGAGCTTTTTAACAGCTTCATTATTCTGATTTATGTAGATGAGCTAGGTTACAAACATAAAACACTGTCTTAGCCTGCACAGAATGCCATAATGATCACCTTGGAAGAGTTGTAAATGCGATGTTTCTAGGATGCACAGATTAAGAGAAGTCTACTGTTAACTTATTTGTTGCTGTTTCAAAAAGTTCCCTACTAAAAAAAAATGAAAAAAATGTGTCTTGCTTTTTTTTTCTTTTTTCTTTTTTCTCAAGTTTCTAGGACACACAGATTTAAGAGATTTCTACTGTCATTTGTTGCTGTTTCAAAAGGTTCCCTACTAAAAACAAAATAAATGTTGCTCTGTCGTCATACTATGTGCAAGAAGAACATGGTTGGTGGCATCTTTGGGGGGGGGGGGGGGGGAGTACAGGAGACTGAGAGGCACCTGGGTGGATGGGGGTGGGGGGGGGGGGCTTGAATGACTGGGGGGAGGCGGGAGTCCTTACTGATCAAGGTTACAGAGGGGTTGGGGGGGGGGACCCTGATCAATATTATAGTTATTGGTGAGGAACAGACAGCCAGAACACCCTGAAACAGTTTGCACACCAAAAATTTGGATTCAATCAGCTTTCACCAGCTCCTGCAGATCCAGTTTCAAACAATCATGTAAAGAATGTCAGCCATGCCAGACGCTGAGTTCCTGCAGGACCATCATTCTTGAACTGACACCCTTAACAGCTTTTACTGTTCATTCTCTATCAAGTTCTGTTCCAGTCCAGGTGGCATGGGAAAGCCCATACATGCTCCACCCACTTTCAAGCTGCAAATGCAAGGAAGATCAGAGAAGAAGAAAATGCACACGATGATGGCGAAACAACCAACAACGAAAAAAGCATTTCGCATCAAAACTGGACTCCCATGTTCAAATCATTCAAAAATATTGCAAACATAACAAAACAAAAACACGCAGAATATGCCCAGCACAGCCAAAGCCCACAAGGGGACCAGAAGTCCACAAAAGCCCTGGGAAATCTGTCAGAGTGTCAGGGTGAGTACTGAAGAGGTACAGATGCCGAGATAGGTGGAGTACCCAACATGACCATTATTAACAACAGGGAAGACGTGAACGTGAGAGGGGAGGCGCTGTATTACTAGTGTGTTACATATACACAGAGAGAGAGAGAGAGACAGGTCAAGTCCCCTAGACGTGCAGTAAACAATGCGGAGACAAAAGAACAACTTACCATTATAGGGTCTTCGTTCTACAACACATCAATAAAGGCTAATGTCTATGGTGCTGGTGACAAACTAGCCAAATAGGATCAGTTAGTTCTTTTTTTTTAGTCTGTCAAGCCTCATCAATGATCATGCAACATCAAGGAGTACATCTTAAAGGTGAATGGACCATTTCCATGGAAACTTCACCAGGCCAGGTCACCAAAGCAACTGAGATCAAAAGCCAGAGGGTGTAGATCATGATGCTGACAACGCAGTCTCTACACACTCTCGTCATTTTTTGTACACCACAGCCTCGCTTTCATTCTCATGACCTGCCATGACCTAGCTCACTAAAAATGGTCCATAGCTAACACTGAAAGGGTCTGCAGACACGTCGCCTCTCAAGGGTGGCACCAGCAGCAAACAGAGACAGTACACAGGTACCTGACACACTGGACAGGTAATAGCAAATTTTGACAGGTGTATACCTGTGCACTGCTGCATGCATATTCTGCTCTATATTCACCTAATGCTGCCCAAACCTCTGCAGACCCTTAAAAGAAAACAGCCTTCTCAAAGCACACAGGGTCAACCAGGTAGAAAATAAAATTTCTAATTTAAGGAATCAACAAACAATGGAGTTAAGTAGTACTCATAAAAAATCACACAAACACACGCACAAAAAGACCGGAGTTGCCTGTGGTAACTCTCACCTGGTATGCAAGTAAATACAAGGTACATGAACGCCACCAGAAGTACAGCCTCTGTTGGAGTTTATGTACTTTGTATTTACTCACATGCCATGTAAGAGTTAAGGGTACATCATCTGTTGGAATTTATGCAGGTGAGAATCACTGGAGCAGGCGACTCAGGTCTTTGACTTTGTTGTTGTGTTTGTGCGACATTTTTCAAGTGTTTATTAACTCCCTTGCGTGTTGACTGTGCACGAGCACTCTGGGCTTCATTCTGTTTCACTTTCAGACTGTCCAACTTAAGGGCTTTCTGTAAAATACTGCACTGATTCCAAATCAAATCTTCTTGGTGCACTTATTGGCCTGACGCACAGGAAATGTGCCCAAACTGCTCAAAGGCAAATATCAAACGGAGCACGACACATGACCCCTGAGCTTTGACACTTGACCCTTCAGAGAAGACTGGTTCTCTGTTGAAGCAAAGGCCTCACTGTGAACATCTGATGAAGAAGACCAGGAAATCTAACAACATCAACTGTGTGTATTCTGGTGAGAGTAACAACATCTAAGAAAAACTGTACATGTTCTGGCAAAACAAAGTTCCGAGATTGTATTGGTGAATCATGAAGAGACTGTTTGTATTTATCATCTTCAACATCCTCTCAGAGACTGTTTGTATTTATCATCTTCAACATCCTCTCAAACAATAATATATTATCACAATCAAAAAATTATTTCAGATTTTTTTTCCCATTGTTATTTCCATCACAACACAGTGTAGTTACTGGCTTTCAAACAATGAAAGAGACTGGAAGATGAAACAGAAAAACCCAGATGTTCCAGGTGACTGGGCGTAAAACACCAACTTACTTACTTACTTATTCCCCCTTACTGGTCTAATTTGGAGAGAACAGTGTGACTAGTGGGTGTTGGTGGTGTTGGAGTGATTTGACATGCATTTAAAAACAAAGAGCTAGAATCAACAGAAAGAGACGAACACAGGGAAAGTAGAGTTCTTTGAAACAAAAAGGAAACAGAAAAACAGCCACTTCCAATCTCCACATTTCTGTGTTCAGCTGATGTCCATTGGATTAGGTCTTCAAAGTGCAAACAAGGTGCATTTTGGATTTACTCAAGCTATTGGCAGAACTATTCTTGGTAAAACCTGTCAAAACTCATCCAAATGACCACTGCCTATTTCCTGTTAAAATATGACACCCAATTCATTAGTCACTTCTATTTCTGTAAGCACGTGAATTTTGTTAGGCACGCCTTAGAATCAAAACTGCCTTCCTTTGAAAAGAAGACACTGAGATATAATATAAACAAATATAGTACAGCCACTATATCCTATCTCATGAGGATCATCAAGAAAAATGTTGTGTCAATCACGTACAAGACCAAGTGCGATAAATGTGTAGGACACAGGAGAACACAGAAATGGACTGACACACAAAAAGAGGGGGGGGGGGGGGGGGGGGACAAGAATAAAGAGTGAAATGTGTATCATTCAAAAGAGCCAGAGAGAACAAAACCAGGAGCCACAGACCCCAGAAATGACCAAGTGATTTGAACAAGTCAACGCATTCAGTATGGTACTGTGCAATGCAGCAGAGCCCTCAAGACAACATGACTAGGAGTTAAAAAAAAAAAACTAACTAGTTCTCCTAATCAGAAGTTTGTCTAAGAATAACTATAAATACAAGGAATCAAATGTTAGTTAGGTGTTGGATTTTAATGTCCCATCAACTGCACGGTCACCTGAGGGCAAAGAATCAAATGGACAGCTGGGGCATTAAAATCACTTTGTTGGAAGCAGAATTTCATTTTCACATCCATCTTCTTGATGGAGCTTACTGCATGACACAGCACATGACAATATTCACACTACATGTCTACACCTTACCATCACAGCACGATGCAACATACTACTACATCAGACTTGAGACAGATGAATATATGCATGAGGACTTGATGACAATGTTTACATTAACTACAGCAAACTGCATAAAACAGAAATTCCCCATACCTTCAGGCAAGGACTCATTGAGAGTCGAATCCTTCTGGCCGATGGTGGCGCTGTTACGACTGCTCTGTGATGGATGTCTTCTGGCAAAGTTTGGCAGAGAGGATGACCTGGAAAATTATAAATTTATAATAAATTATATATTTATTATTTATAATAAATTTATATAATTATTTACATAAACATCATACACATACTTCAGTAACTATCCAAACAGTGACCTGTAACTAGTGTTCTTCAAAAGCATTCTGTTACCTACTACATATATAATCATTACTTTTTTTTTCACTGACCAGGAGAGAAAATATTTTTATTATATGAAGAAGAAAGCAAAAGGATGTTTTCATTATTTAAAGTAGCATATTTCAACATTGGAAATATAAAAGATATAAGACTGTTCACAAGACAAACCTGTATGAAATGATCTGCACAGTGCAATGATTAAAATAAAACAGACAGACAAAACAAAAACAAAACCCAAAAATGAACAGCAAAAACAGCAGTAATGATGAGGGAGGCAACTTTGTACATACACAATAATGATATTCTAAATCAGTGAGTCTCATTTCAGCATGAGCCATGAGCACAGTAGCCCAGGCAACTTCACAGTCTGCAGTCAATATCCAACTACCACCATATGTCCAAGTTACTCCCCAACAAACAAAAGTACAGTAGTACAGGCAACTTCACAGTCTGCAGTCAATATCCAACTACCACCTTCTGTCCAACTTACTCCCCAACAAGCAAATGCCTTACAAATACACTGACAACAACAGTTAGTTCTGAAAAACTCTTAGCACTAAATCTGCCCTTAGTTGGCACAGCCACATCCTCAGTATAGTTTGGACATTTCAATAACTGACAAATCTGCACAGCACTTGAATAATATTGGTCCACTATATTGGGACAAAGACAGTGTTTGATTCTGTGCGATATCATTTCACTGTGCAAACAGCAGCCATGATTTCCTGACAACATCCATCCCTTCTGGTTTAACTTTCCACAGTGTTAGTTCCAGGATCACCGAAATATTCGCATGACATTTGAATGATGTTGGTCTACACTGCAACAGTGACAATGATTCTGCGGGATACCATTATATCATTTCACTGTGCAAACAGCAGCCATGATTCTGTCAATGTCAATCCCTTCGGACTTTAACTTTCCACTGTGCTAGTTCTATGAAACACTGAAACCTTTTTCCAATGGCCTCTGCTGCTAAGCTGAAGAAGATGACAAAAGACAATGTGTGACATATTGCAGGATTTGTGTCTTTAGGCTAGTAGGTCATGTCTGTCATGGCTGGTTTCACTGGTAGGTAGGCAGGTAGTGTTGCTTAATGTCCTCAGATGTCAGTTGACATATTAGGGACAAGCTGATACCAATGCCGAAGCATGGTTCAATATAGCGTTATGTCCATGGAAACCAGAAGGCTCATTAGGATGGACAGCCCAGGACGGCCACCTCGACTCTTACACAGATCCTGAACTATGGGTGCTGGTTTCACTGAGCAAACTGATTGAGCAAACTGTACCTATATATACTAGCCTGCAAAAAGAACCAGTTTTTGCATGGACACATGCCACACTCTGTTCTATTCTCCTAGAAAATAATTCCTCATTCTGAGACTGTTCTCTGGGCTTTGTGATGCAGAGAGGAAGATGATGACGTGATGGTGAGCTCAGCTCATTCCCCCACCTTTGGAAGCTGGGTTCCGTACGGCGTATATGTTCACTGGCATCGTACGCCTCAGTTTGGCAGCGACCGCTGTGTAAAGATTCACAGAACATGCCTGGTGGTTAGTCTTCTCTACCACAACATACAAGGCTACACATCAAGAGACAGACACTGGACACAGCTAATGTCATTAAAACACTGACAAAGTTCACAGAACAAAACATGCTTCTACAACAGAGACTGGGGAAGATGGATAAGAAAGACTTCAACTGTACAAGAAATAAGAGGCAACAGCTTCATTCACAATTAAATTTACAGAAACTGCAGCCAACAGCTTAAATTCTTTTCGCAATCATTCTCTAGCATGCTTAAAACACTGACAGGAAGCTAGATCTATGCTACTTTCCTCATTTCCTGCATACTAACACCGTTCATCTTAGACATTCAGTTTAGGAACTCAGCCTAATGCAAGTACATTAAATCTCAAAAGAGGTTTCCACTAAAATGACTCAAACTAATGGCAGCCATCAGTAATGCAATAAAAATAAAATATAAAAAAAAACTCAATTTTTTTATATATATATTTTTTTATCAAAACCAACTTAAAACGAAATATGTCAGCCAATGACTAAAGAAATAAACCACTGAACTGTCACCTGAATCGAAACTTGGAACCTCTGGAAAACAGAGAGCCCCCAGATCTCATCTTGGGCGCAGTGTTTGAGGATGAGAGTCTGCACAGATAGACAGATGATGTTGACCAATCAGAAGGCAGGTGTCACTATCACAGCCAATCAGAACACAGCTCTATTTTTTCCAGCCAATCAGAATGCAGGTCTCATTCTTTTCAACCAATCAGAACAGAGCTCTAACTTTTCTAAAGCCAATCAGAATGATCAGCCAGTCTAAATGGGGACCTTGCAACCAATAAGCAAAATACTGTGGTTAATAAGCCAGTCAGTGGTGTTTCAGCCAAGTGACTTTTGCAGGTGTATTGACTGCAAAATAAATACAACTTAGTCAGGCCAGCATTTGACCAAGAAAAAAGAAAAGAAAAAAAAAACCCCACCTACTGCTGCACATCTAAGCTTCAGTGGCCCCAGCACTATGCTATAAATAGTTCAGGTACAATGCAGTGACAGCAGGGGGCGGGGATAGCTCAGTGGTTAGAGCGCCGAACTCGTGATTGAAAGGTCGCGGGTTCGAATCCCTGCTGGAACGGCGGGAGAATTTTCTTCTCCAGGGTCGACTTTCTGTGCTGACTCTTATTTCGGTATCCGTTCCACCCCCGTGTTACCACAGTAGCACGTAAAAAATCCCGGTCATTCTGCCAAAAGTGCAGGTGGCAGGTTACAGCTAAACACGCATACACCTTACGTATTGAACCGTGCTTCGGCATTGGTCACAACTTGTCCCTAATATGTCAAATGACATCTGAGGACATTAAGCATCAACTCAACAACAACAACAAGCAGTGACAGCACAATGCAGGCTTTTTGCCCTTTTCACAAAAACAAAAAATGTTCCAACAAAAGGTGACCAGGAGTTCAGTAATGCGGTATCTGTGGACCTGTAACTATAATCAAAGAACCCAAAGGGGAACACTGACAATATTTCACAGGAGGAAATAAAGTTGACCCGAAACAAGCCTGAACCAAAATCAAGTAAAAATCGTAACTGCTAGCAGCTGTTATGAGACTTTTGTAATATGATGCTTGCTACATCCAACAGCTTGGGTACTTTAGCTGAACTTTGTGGTGCTAATTTTGAAAAATCTAACCTAAACAATCTTTTTACCCCACCCCACCCCCCAAAAAAACTAATCTTTTCACCCAAAACTCAGGCTGTCAGTGGACCAAAAAGGGGCAGGTCAGGGCAATGGAAAGGGATGGGACGAAAAAGGGGAAAAGATGCAGAGAAAAGATCATTGAAGCAAACACATAAGACAAGACAGTTAGTAAGCACAACTTTTGCTTGTGTTACAACCAGTCGCTGACTAAAAAAGCCCAAACGCATGCTTTCTGCAACAACCGAGCTCTGACAAAGAAAACAAGTTTTGTTAGCAATTATCACTACAGGTGGTTAGTATTCTAGATGTCAACAAAAGCTATTAAAAAGTGAAAAGTTCATGATGTGTCACAATGAAAACCATGGCATGTACCAGCACAATCATGCCTCAAATGCCAACAGTCTGAAAATATCTTTTTACAAACAAACAATAGTTTTTTCTGTCTCTAGTGTGGTCACTACACATTGTGGAGTACAGCTAACAAATGCTGATAACACACAATACTGGAAAAGACAGAGGAGCTTTCCTGGTGCTAAAGATTTTTCTCCTTGTTGCTGTATGCTGATTAACACAAAATACTCATAAGAAATTTCAGGTACTTTCAGTTTTACGTTAACATTACTGTACTAAATGTGATATTATCAGCTCTACATGCAAGCGTGCTGAGCCATAGCTTTTTCATTTGCAGCAGTTGCAAGCTACATGTACTCTAATTCACCACTGGGAACAGTGTAGTTCCAATAACAGACCAGTGTATTTCTCATAACACACAACTGAAATAAGCAAACATTTCTTTTGACAGGAAGGAAGTCCTTGGGATGTCCTGGAAAATATGTCTGTGTTACTGAGGATTTTCTGTCATCAGCATTTGTAATAACCGTACTTTGCTGTACCACAACCACTACACACTCCAAAATCTGCACTGGGTGCAATGATAAGAGAACACCATCAAGTGATCAACACTCTCCCAGCAGCAACTATAATACTAACCCGCCCTCCTTTCATCTCTGCCACAGTTGGTTTCACTTCCCCATCCTATGGCGAACTCACAGAACTGACATGTCAGTTTCCAAGATAAGTGCTGTGGCACCCCCCTCCTCCCCTCCTCAATACCACCCTTAAAGGTGTTTTTAAAAGTGGGGTGGTCTTTGGCCAGCGGTTGATTAATTTACATGGAGAATCTTGCCCTTAATGGGGGGGGGGGGGGGGGGGGTAGGGGGGTCCCCACTCCACTTATCATGCACCAACTCCAGCAGAAGTGAAAGGGGAGTACAGCCAGAGGTCACAGACTGGAGTGAGCGCCAATCACCTTATTTTAGACACACTAAGAGGTCTTGTCCTTAATTAGGGGATGGGGGGTGGGGGTGGGGGGTCCACTCCACCCATCATGCACCAACTGCAGCAGAAGTGAAAGGGGAGTACAGCCAGCAGTCACAGACTGGAGTGAGCATCAATCACCATATTTAGGACACGCTAATTAAACTCTACTTGCAAGCCCACTCTCACTGCATGCATGCCTTGGTCTCAGCCATGCACTAAGCACAAGAGTAACATGCCTGTAATCAGGTGCCTCATTTATCAACCACCAAGCTGGTACAACTGCATGCAAAAGAGTAACATGCCTGTAATCCGGTGCCTCATTCATCAACCACCATGCTCGTACAAATATATGCACATGTAATCACCCTCTTACCCATCCATTTTTTTCTTTGCATAAATGCCTGAGCCCCCACCCTGTCCTGAGCTGCATTATTGTTCAAAGACCCATTTCGGTTATTTGTTTGTATCACAAAACAAGTTCCATTTTTTTGAGAGAAGTGTACAGCTGTGTAATATCAAGAAAGCTTTTACGTTAACCACATCTACTCCCTGAGACCCTACCCCATCCCCCAATAATACACATACAAAACCAACTTTAATGCCAAAGCCTAACATTAACAACAGCAACAAAGTCCACGCACCCAAACCCCTACATAATAGTTAATACACACATCTTTTCTCAAAACGCCTGTACATATTAATTATTATAAGCTAAAAGATGGAGAGAGACAAATTAGTACAAACCTACCACCATGGTATAAAAACAAAGAAGAAACAAACCCCAAAAACGAGAAATGAGTTAACAAACAAAGCCACTAACGTGAAGAAGAGCTGCTGTTCCACAGCGCAGCGCCACAGGTACTTGGCAGCTGGAGCTGTCTGGCACTTGTAACCAACCGGCTGCTGCTTCTGCACACAACAAACCAGGTGCCTGTTGATAGTTAAGCCTTCCTAAGTATGTTATGGTTTTAAGCCAGTCATGAGTCTTCTGCACACCTGTTAAATTAACAGGCCTTCGACACTGAGTTTCTTCTGACATTGAGTAACTCAGGGTTTTGTTTTTGCACACAACAAACCAGGTGCCTGTTGATAGTTAAGCCTTCCTAAGTATGTTATGGTTTTAAGCCAGTCATGAGTCTTCTGCACACCTGTTAAAGTAACAGGCCTTCGACAATGAGTAACTCAGAGTTTTGTTTTTTCTTCTGACATTGAGTAACTCAGGGTTTTGTTTTTGCACACAACAAACCAGGTGCCTGTTGATAGTTAAGCCTTCCTAAGTATGTCATGGTTTTAAGTCAGTCATGGGGTCTACTGCACACCTGTTGAAGTAACAGACCTTCTGACACTGAGTAACTCAGAACTTTGTTTTAGCACACCACAAAACAGGTGCCTGATGACAGTTAAACCTTCCTAAGTATGTAATGGTTTTAAGTCAGTCATAGGGTCTTCTGCACACCTGTAAACAGGCCTTCTGACATTACGTAACTCAGAGCTGTGTTTCCGCACACAACAATTAAAGCAGGAGACTTTAATCCATCTAGCACAGACCCCCCCAGACCCCAAATTAAGGACAAACAAGCAGTACTGGCTTATACATGTTCTCCTATCTGATTAATTCAGAACTGCATCTTACGAGCATACCATCTTGTGACCCACAAACAAAACAATTGCCAATGTGCGTACCATCTTGTGACCCACAAACAAAACAATTGCTAATGTGCGTACCATCTTGTGACCCACAAACAAAACAACTACCAATGTGCACACCACCCTGTGACCCACAAACAATACAACTGCCAATGTGCATACCTCCTAGTGACCCACAAACAAAACAACTGCCAGTAACTTGAGTGAGTCAGACTTCTATAAATACCTCTAGCTCCTGACCAAAGCATATTAACTTTTAAAATCAAGACATAGCTGTGTTGCTCAGAACATTTCTCAAACAGTTACAACAAAGTGTGTGTGCCCATGTCTTGTGCATCAGTTAGCCAATACTTACAGCAGAGCCAGTTGTGATGTATCACTTGCAAGAACCAACCAAGCCCTGCTATGCCTATTCTTAGCACCATTTCATGTTTCCACAGCAAGATAATTAACAAACAAAAAAACAAACAAAATCCAACTTGAAGTGTAACCGTTATGGCCAAAGCAAAATGTCTGTTACGTTGTGTGTTTTTTAAATACCCCCACCCCTCCCCCTCCTCAATCCATCTTTCTCCCTCACACTCCCTCCAAACAGCAGTCACTGATTTCATTTTACATTCGAAAACAACACACAAACCAATCACCAGTCAGTTAGATATTTACACTGTATAAGTTATAACGTTTACTATAGTGCAAAACAGTACACACTCTACACTTTGCATGCAATGTGCCGAGAAAAAAGCCTGGATCAGTTCAACACAGAGGAAAAAGACTAAGCATGCACAGACAACACACAATCTACCCAACCAGTACATGCCTGGCCAAGGACAGCATACACTTCTGCGTAAACCATTTGAAATAAAGCCAGAAGCTACAGTAAAACAATCAATATTGACATGAACATGCCAAACATGGGGAATGCACTGCCACTCAGTCATAATGCAACACCAATAAAATAAGTCTGGTGAAACAATAGAAAATTGGAACCAGAATCAGTAAAGAGATATGTTAAGGGATGCACCCTTGTTTATTCATTATCCAGAAAGTTGATCCTTCTCTGCAGACTCTGTATTCAACAGCATTAAAACCTGTAAATGCTGGACTGACCCTGTACCATCCATCAGCAATACTTTTGTGGAGGTGCTTCTTTATGTGAAACCAAGCAACCATACAGCTTACATCACTATTCAGATGCACTTAATTTAACATTCTGTACTGACACATAAAAGTTAAGACTGACCAAAATCCATCAAAAGCTATCCAGTACAATGCACTAAACCTTGCTACAACTGACAGAAAATAAAACGCAACTCCAGAAACAGAAACAAAACCAACAACAAATTAAAAACTGGGTGGATTTTTTGGTTCATTTATTTTGGGGAGGAGTATTTATTTAACAAAGAAACAAGCCCTGAACCTAAAAAATATAATTAAAAAAAGCCCCCCTGCCCGGGTTAAAAATGAACGCAAAACCCAACCTTGCATTACAAATCAGCTAAAAGCCAGAACCTAACCTAGCATGTCAACTAAAACCCAGAACCCAACAGAACATGCCAGCTGAAAGCCAGAATGCAACTGAACGCATCAACTAAAAGCCCAAATCTAACTGAACAAGAAGCAGACACAGCATATTGCTATCACCAACCAACAAAGCGGGTAAAGCGCAAAGTTCCCACTAAGTCTTCAGCCCCAGAGTGATACTTGTGAACCGTATCACAGTCCCAGTAACCAAACGTTGACAAAAGTTCCTGAATGCATTAGGTCCCAGGAAACAGCTATGCCACACAGCCAGTCCCCTGAGTCAAGCAGGCTACATAGGTCTACATCACCAGACTAGAAACAATGTCATCTCACCTGCATACCTACAGGTACCAAAGAGGGAGATTGAAAGACAACACCAACACAATCACCCACAAATCAAAATGTACTGACTTGACAAATCCAGTGCTTTATCACAATTAAAGTGCTAAATATTGAACTGAACTGAACAACAGCTGTGATTTTCCACACAAGACTCCACCATCTGTATGAAACTGAGGAGTTCACTGTGTGACAGCTGGGGGCAGGGGAAGGGGGTAGGGGTGGGGGATCAAGGGACACAAAAGCACCAAGTGAAATATTCCTACAAATGAATACACCCCATCTCTACTTGATCTGCTTATTTGATCCCCTGTATTAAACAAATCTCATCACTGGTTATACCAGTACAACTACTAAATATTCCCTTCCAACCCCCAGCTTTTGAATCATCATTATCAAGTTTGCGATGAACTGAAACAGTAACTGGATTTTTAACACCCTGCCAACCACATAGGGTCACCTCTGGATGACGGAATACTGTCCTAAGCCAAAGCACCTCTGGTGGAGTTTATGAACCTTGTATTTATCCACATGCCAAGTGAGGCAACTCAGGTCTTTCTTTGTTGTGTTTGTGTGACGTCTTTTGAGTGCTTATTAACTCCATTGTTTGTTGATTCACTACATAATTAGAAAAGCCACAGGAGGGCTGTAAACTGTCATCACTTTTTTTCTATCTGTATTTGGGGAAAGTCTGGGGTGGAGGGTGGGAGGGGGGGTGGGAGGGGGGGAGGGGGGCATGCATTATTTTGTGCAATGTTCTCCCATTGCAAAGGGAGAGAATACTGGTGATGACACAGTGAAAACGTTAACACCCGCAAGTCACAAAGCAAACCAAGTAAGCAGGTATATGTATAATACACACTAATGAACACACTCAAAACAGAGCAATCACCTGTCCTCGCTTCCTCTGGGTAAAATAGAAACCAAAACAAATGGTCAGGAAAATGTTAAGCTCTTTCTACGAAAATAAATATCTAAGTACTGGGAGTGGGAAGTGGTGGTAAGAAGGAGTGATGACTTGGAAGGGGTGAGATGGCATGGGTAGAGATGAGATGGCATGGGAAGGGGTGGGGTGGTATGGGTAGAGATGAGATGGCATGGGAAGGGGTGAGATGGTATGGGTAGAGATGAGATGGCATGGGAAGGGGTGAGATGGTATGGGTAGAGATGAGATGGCATGGCATGGGAAGGGGTGAGGTGGCAGAGGGTGCAGAATAAATCTGCAACATCTGCATACTGTGTGTCTCTCACCTTCCAGGGTTCAGCACTGGATTTCTACTTCAAAATTCCCAACCTTTCCCATCAACCATTTTTCCAAACCAAGTGGCTGCTCAGTTGCACACACAATTTGGACAACTCCAGTGTTAAATAAATTTTATATCTTTTTTTTATCATCCACCTCTAAGTACTCCTTCTGCAGATTATCCATCGACTTCTCTCATGAAATTCCAGAATCCTTTAACACTTTGGCCAAAGATGCCATTTTCTCCAAACTTTCCAAACCTGGAAAAGGGCACCTCAGTTTTCCCCAAATTTCCCACTTTACAATGACAGTACAAACCCTGCCTTTGGAACAGTGGTGGCCCCTCAGGCCCCCCAAAATGTGACAAAATAAAACGCTAAACACAGCAACAGCAGCAATGATGAAAATGACCACAGTCCTGACTTACTCAATTCTATTTTGTGAAAAGTTTGTATCGAATGCTTTGGGCCAAATTGTGAATACTAATAACTGAATGATGTTAAACAGACTGACAGCGTCATACAGAAACCACAGCCGCCCAGTTAGAAAAGCCTGACCCAATGAGTTCAATCCCATTTATCTGGCGTTAGCCAGCCCAAACCCACTACGAGCAGGAACCAAATGACGGGCAGTGATGCTAAGTCACAAGCCAGTGGTTCAGTTGTCCCTGGTTTGAAACCATAATAACTGAGCAGAGAAATAATACAGGGGGGACTACTGGTTGAGCAGGCAAAAAGTTAAAAAGTTTCAATACTCCTGCCGCTCCAGTGCACAGAGGAACAGAAACTGCTGGCTAGGGACAAAAACAACAGCAACAACAACAAACATATTAGTTCCCTCTGTTAGACTGTTGAAGAAAGAGGAATGGCAAAGAAATGGAGAAGAAAAAGTTTACCACCAAAATGGGAGAAAAGAGTGAAAAGAATGGATGTTATTTCAAAATACAGTTCGTAGATTATCAATGTGATAACAGTCTGATTACATAATAAATAATTTTGATATCTAAGCATATTAGACGAGAGAGAGAGAGAAAGAGAGAGAGAGAGAGAGAGAGTGTGTGTGTGTGTGTGTGTGTGTGTGTGTGTGTGTGTGTGTGTGTGTGTGTGTGTGTGTGTGTGTGTGTTTCTGAAGGTGCTTAAACTAGTATGGAATACAGTAACTAGCAACATGAGCAACATTGGCAGAAAATGTAGTTCACTAATTGAAAAATGCCTTTAAATCATTTGAAGTACTGAAAACCAAACATCTTGGGAGGGGGAATGGGGGGGGGGGGAGGTGAAAGAAAAGAAGACACCCATCTTCAACCACTTCCAGTGCTACTGTACACCACAGATTAAGTCATACATTGGAAGTGCTGTTTGTCTCATTTGCTGATGGAAGTGCTGTTTGTCTCATTTGCTGACAATTCAACACCACAACATTCCCTTCTCAACAGAAATAAAACTCTAGTCAGTACAGTGGGACCCCTGAGAGACCCTTCTTTCAATACCTTTTTTTCTTCTCAGAAACATTCTCTTCCTATTCCAATCTACACAAGCCCTTCCCCAAGCACCACCCCTCTATTAACACCTACTTTGCTCCCTTTTTACCAAGGTCTTAACCCTTTCAGTGCCCCGGACAGGAAGTAAATCTGCCCAGTTCTCTGCCAGGAAACTGGTTCTGAGGGGGATAATCAATCTAACAAATTCTGCCTCTTGTCACAATAGGGAAAGCACATTTTCATAAAATCATGCACTGAAATGTCTTTTCAGCAGTACCACAATCAGGCAGATGACTGGCAGTACACACACTGTGCCTGACAGAATATTATGTTGACTGGCACTGAAAGGGTTAAAAGAGAGGTTCAACACCATAATATATATATATAATATATACAGTATACATGTATGTGTTATGCAAACTTCTGAGGATCTGACACCACAGCACAACCTGCCTTCTTCACTTGGAAGCCAATACATAACCAACAGACTCCACATCCATTATGTCAAAAGTGCACCAAGTTCTGCTGCCAGTCCCTCCAAACCAAAGCACACAGAGAGCCAGACACACAGCAGACCAAAGGAGTGGTAAATTCAATGCAGCTTTGCTGACCGATGCCAGAACACCAAAGCTGCAAGGGCGTTTAGGATCCCTCAATGGCTTGGTGGAAGAAAATAAAGCTGGCGAAAGACAAGCCACCGAGAAGTTCAAGAGGAGAAGACAAGGAATCGTGGAAGGAATCCAAGACTGAAGCGGAACTATACGTAGCAGTGCAAGAGGAAGCTGTTCTGTTTGTGTGCAGGGCTAATAGCAGTAACTTGGTGTTTTACGCCCAGTCAACCACTGCGGTTATATCAGGGCGAAATGTGCAGGGGTAGAACAAAAAAGTAACAGTAGGAAACAAAACAAAAATACAACAGAATCTGCAGTCCAACAGATGTGCAGTTACACAGAACACAATCTGAATACAGGGTGCTTCTATACCTACACTTTATAAGTTTATCATAGTGTCTGTTTGTCTCTAAAGACCAGATATCCAGAACAGCTACATAACAGAAATTGAACCCTGAAGCTGATTCCAACAGAAATGTTAGTATCAGAAACAGAATAGCAGGAGGCAAAATCGCAGACACTAAAAGGAATCTATGGCCAATGTAAATTACTCAGTACATCCAAATCAACACACACACCCTCAGTGTACCTCATGTAAGTTATTCACACCCAATCACTGCCTACCTTACACAAGTTATTCACACCCCTTCACAGTGTGACTCACATAGGTTATTCACACCCCCTCACCGCCTACCTTACACAAGATGTTCACACACCTTCACAAGGTGACTCACATACATTATTATTACCCCCTCACCGCCTACCTTACACAAGTTATTCACACCTTCTCACAGCATACCTCACACAAGTTATTCACACACTCTCATAGCATACCTCACACACGTTATTCACACACCCTCACTGCCTACCATACACAGGTTATTCACACACCCTCACAGCATACCTCACATAAGTTAATCACACACCCTCACAGCCTGCCTCACACACATTAATCATTTGAAGCTTTACACACAACATGTTTGTAAAGTTTTCTTCCAAGCACATGACAAGTTAAGTACACTCACAGAAATATCACATGGCATTTCTAACACCTTCATTCAAACATCTTCAACACACAAACATGGTTAACAACAAACTGTAACTCAAGAAACAAACTAAAACTACTAAGTGGAAGATACTGCCATTTTAATATGAAAAATAACAAAGACAACAGCCAAAAAGAAGACAGAGGCCTAAAATGTCTACCATTTAACAAAACAACTAGCAAGGTTCTACTACCACATGACAAGACAAAACAAACAAACAGAACCACACCATGAAACGTTATGGCATTGGCAATAACTGGCTTACTACCAGGAACCACAGAAAAACTCCAGCTGGGCCAAGAAGACAACAACAACAAAACTGGAAGGATGGATTAGTAGAATGATAAATGCAATGAAGGGTACAGGGAATACAGCTCTACTTTCACCACAAGATGCGTTGTCAAGATTTTCTCACCTTCTTTGTGGTGCCTGCCTCATCATCCTGTGAATATATTATTACCAACATGCTAAATGGGTCTTGGTTGCCTCGACAATCTTCCTTACTCTGTAAGGCACTTCATTAAAACAAACAAGTTGGGCAATATCAAAAACAAAACAAAACTAAAAAAAACACAATCTTCACAATGACCAAGAAACAACAAAGATAATATACACACAACACACACAGGCAAACCCACACACCTGTATATATGCACACACACACACACACACACACACACACACACACACACACACACACACACACACACACACACACACACACTCACTCACTCACACTTTTGTCCTAAACTGCTATGCCATACCCAGTTAAGGCAATCCCAATTTTCCAAAAGCAACACTGAAGTACTTTAAAAAAAACACAACTGTTTTTAAATCAGCCCTCCTTAAAAGTACAGTATAGTTTCCATCTGTGCAAGTCACAGGCTCGTCTAAACCAGTGTTAGTATGCATGGCACTCAGTTTACTCCTCCTTAAAGTTTCTACCAAAAGGAAACTTCAGTAGTCCTCCAGTGACCTAGATTTGCTAAAGCCTAAACTTCACATGGTTCCCTTCCTGTTTCACACTGCAGGGACATTGACTGATAATAAACATAAGTCTTGCTGGCAACACTGTAGCAACTTCTGTGCCGGCCACCCTACCTCATTGACGGTGACATTGACAATGAACATCTTGCCCTCGTACGCAATGCGGCGGATCTGAGCCCTGCACAAACAAGTGCCAGAAGTTGATAAACCTGCTAAATAAAAACAAGAGCCAAAAGTTGATAAACCTGCTACATCAAACAAGAGCTAAAAGTTGATAAACCTGCTACATCAAACAAGAGCTAAAAGTTGATAAACCTGCTACATCAAACAAGAGCTAAAAGTTGATAAACCTGCTACATCAAACAAGAGCTAAAAGTTGATAAACCTGCTAAATCAAACAAGAGCCAAAAGTTGATAAACCTGCTAAATCAAACAAGAGCCAGAAGTTGATAAACCTGCTAAATGAAAGTTAACACAGTAAATGAGACATGGTGAGCTGTGGCGCACAACCAAGCGCCCATGAAGTAGTGTATGTATAAAAACACTCAACCACCCTATGGTATAAGTTGGTTGGTTCTTAACATCCCGTCAAGCCCACAGGGTCAGTTCAGGTCACGTGGTATGGACAGTTGGTTCTGTTTTCAAGGTTCAATTAGCAAGAGTTGTCACACTCATTTCCAGATGAAATGCTATACAAAAAAAAAATTGTAGGCCATATAAAAACCGTTTATAATGTATGTCACTTACACAAGTACTATAATTCTCAGAATATTATTATTTTATTAACTGACTGATTGATTATGGGCATTTATAATTATATAGCACCCTGCCTCAGGCTAAAGTTGCTTCACAGTCGGAAAAATTAAAATTCATTACACCCATAACAGGATTTGCATTATGAAGAAGTAAGATCATAATCATCATTGTTTTTCAAGTGTTTGGCTGGATTTCTTCCCCCTGCCCCTCTCATCATGTTGTTTACCACTTGTAGAGCTGTGTGCGGCGACTGCCTCGAAATGTCATGATGCCTTGATGGGTGATGCCCAGGTAGAGCTGGTCCCCTCTCTGGTCCTGTTGAACATATTGTTAGGGACATCAACATAGACTTACAACTCATCAGAATAGCAGGACAACTTGAGCAGGAAATGTTTAGGTTCTAATAATATGCATGCTCATTTCAACAAATTACCCTCTGCCTCTGATTTAAAAATAAAATAAAAATTAATCTGACAATTCAATAATTACAACTTGGTATTAAAAGGAAGTTGGCAAAACCTGTGGATTCTCCACCACAACAGGTAAAACCAGTGGATACTCCCATTGCAACAGGTAAAACATGTGGACACTCTAATCACAACAGGTAAAACTTGTGGATACTCCCATCACAACAGGTAAAACCTGTGGATACTCCCAACAGGTAAAACCTGTGGATGCCCCCATCACAACAGGTAAAAGCCGAAACATCATAGAACTGGTAGAACTGGGTAGCATTGTTTCTGCAGCTGCCATCCTACCCAGGTAAGGCAACCTGAATTTTCCACATGGGGTTACAGGCCAAGTATTAAAGGAAGAACTGGCCTTGTCAGCACTTGCTTTGTCCAAGCACTAAAGGAACCAGCCTTGTCAACACTTGCTTTGCCCAAGCATTAAAGGAACCAGCCTTGTAAACATTTGCTTTGTCCAACTGTTAAAGGAACTGGCCTTGTCAACAGAAAGAAAAACAAAGGGAGTTAAATAGCAATCAACCAGAATCACGTACGTTACTTGCCCTTAGCATGAGGGTCAATACGATGTCCATAACTCCACCAAAAGTATACTGCCTTGAGAAAGCCAGTTCCTTTAAATACATAATTCATTCAAATTGCTGTGTTATATCAGTCTCTCCAGTGGGTCGATAAAGACCTCCATGAAAGCAACCTGACTGACCTTGACCTGATGGGGATCAACACCGTAGGTGTCCAGTGTGCATGCCTTCTTCAGGAAGTTACCTTCTGCCTCTGATGGGACCTGGCCACTGAAATCATAAAGCAGTCATTTTGTTTTTGTTTTTAACAAACTGGCAAAAAACATCTGAATTGATGCAGTTTTCCTTCAAGCTGGTCCAGCCCCAAATGTTATATGATACAAAAATAATTCAGTTTATAGGCTCCAGCTACAGAACTAAGCTGTCATCTCTCAACATTGGTAATTCTGAGAACTTGTGGAATAAGTTTCAATATGTTTGTGTGATGCAGTCAACTCCAACAAAAAAGATCATTCTCTTCAGCTGTCTACAGTAAACTGAAGATCACAGCTTCCTTAACACCTTAGAATTAACCCATTCACAGCCCAAGCCTGTAAAATTTCCAGGCTGAAAAGTGCACATAAACACGCCTGTAAACAGTATATTTGATGGTCCTATAACTAGTCTACTTTCAATGCTGCGCATTTTGATAGAAATCCTTTCATGTGCTCATGAGAAGGAGGGGGTTAATGGTTTAAAATTTGGCACTTTTATTGGTTGTTTTCCAAGTGACAGTATGGCAAGCATGACAATGAAAGGGTTAAAGCCTAATAAAATCTAAAAAAGCAATTTGTGCATCCATACTGGAGAGCTTTGTGTTGTTCCATGACTCGTTCCTCCAGCTTAGGGGTCTGTTTGGGCAGCATCTTGAACTCGGAGATGTAGCCCGGCGGGTGGTCCTGGGGGTCATAGTCTCCAACCTCCGCTGCAACATCACCACTTCACCATCAACATTAACGTGTGTGTGTCTGATGTGTCATTATAATGGTAAAAACTTCATACAATAATAAACATATTGATTGTTATGGACAAACCATCATACAATAATAAACATAGTGATTGTTATGGACAAACCATCATACAGTAATAAACATAATGCATAGCTTTCCATGACTGCTTATTTGATTTGAATTTTAAATACAAACTCATCGGAAAATATAATTTGTTCCTGAGAACTGCTGCACAAGTACCTTGCTCTAACAAACATAAGCTTACATTTACATTCTCGATCACAACCATGCAGGAACAACAATGCATGGAAGTTCAGAACATCAAATAAAAGACTGATCTACATATCAAGATAAACGCAAAACCCAGAGTGAGTGGTTGAGCAACTTCTGCAGTAATCGACAGGTGAGACAACTGGCCTCTCACTTTCAGCCTGATACTGTTATAGCTCAGCCCACTTACACAGGCAGAATGAAGGACACAATGTGTGTCTGATGAACTGCACAGACCCAAGGCGTGATCAACTGTTTTCAAAAACAGTAGGGGGCACATGCTGGAATGTCCGCATTACAATGGTACTTGGACAGCGTGTGGGCTTGTCAATGGAGGTGTGTTTGTATGCAGGCGCTGACTGCCTACAGTTAGTCTGCCAGTGGGTGGCAAGAGGTCACTACTACATGGTCAACTCAGCATATGATTCCCTTGCACCCCATCCCATCCCTCCTGAAGTATGTGTACAACACAAATGACTGGAAGGTGGAGCGCATGTGGTCTTCCAAAGCGCATAGATACCACATTAAATTGAGCTGAACATTCACCCAGATTCATCGCCACCAAGGAGACATAGGAAATTGCACCTACACTGCACTATGTAAGCAGCCAGGGTAACAGCATCATCCGGTGAACACAGCAAGCGGCCGTGGTGCAGGTCTCGACGTAGTTGTAAGAACAGGTAATACCTGCAACAGGTGTCACCGAAACACAAGTGAAGCATGCATCATACATTGTATGTATTATAACAAGTCCCATGTCAGGTGAAGCTTCAAACAATGTGCGCAATGGAATGCAGGTACCAGGCACCTGCTCCACAGCATGCTTTGCAGTGAACGAACATAAGACCAACCATTCCGAAGGCTGCACAGATAAATGGTCTCAAAAAGTATGCTAATGATTCAATGAAAGTTCAAAAGCACAATGCAGCAAGGGAAACAAACTACACTTCTCTCTCTCTCTCTCTCTCTCTCTCTCTCTCTCTCTCTCTCTCTCTCTCTCTCTCTCTCTCTCTCTCTAAGAGCCATTGAGGCATTCGCCTTTTTACTGCCTGCAAACTATATATTCAGTAAGGCACAACTGACAGGTTGCAACTTTAAACTTTTTTTTTTACCTATATGGCATCACTTGACAAATAACTGAATAAACTGGTGGGGGGAGGATAAAAAAAGAAAAAGAAAAAAAAAAGCACACTATTTTGTGTTTTCCTTGCTTTTGAGAACACCTAGAATCTTTTACAATCTATTATCCACTCAGAAACTTTCAATTCCCTGGCACAGGCATGCACAGATGTCCCTGCCCTCCCTGGAAAGTAAAGGGTTAACTGAATAAGCATGCCAGTCTTCCACAGTGGCCCAACAAATGATGAGTCCACCAACAGCTGACCCCTAGCAGTTGTGCACCCAATAAAAGGCAATGCTCACTTCAAACACATCTGCCCACACTAAAGTGGGTCTGTTTTTGGAGGACCTGTGGCAGAACTGGATAATGCAGGTGAGTATGTACATTTGTTCAAAATGTATGTTTGTCTTGTACCATTTGTGAAGTTTATGTACCTTGTATAAAGTTATTCACATGCCATGTGAGAGTTACCTGAAGAGACTCAGGTCTCTGTTGTTGTGTCTGAGTGTTGTCTAAGACTAAGGGTGAGTGCTAATTGTTGACCGCTTTTATAATAGCGTTATTCTCCGCTCTTGAGCAGACTCACTGCACTTGCATGTGATTCTACGGGAGCGGCTAGCTTTTTTACAGCACATTTTTGAATATCCACTGAAGTGGTGTACTCACAGTGCTGGCATGGCTGGATGTCGTTTGTTGTATCTTTGTCTTAGTAAAACAACGTTTTAAAAATTAAAAAGTGCTGCATTACAATTTCAACATTTGACGCGTCTGGATTTTTGGCTGGTTTTCTTGGCTTGTATGTTTCTTTGTGCTTTTACGACACTGGTACGCTAACTGACAAGCAGCTGTTGCAGCACAATAACAGCATTCCTTTGGTCACTGATGCAGCATAATGATGTGCATAGGTATGCATGAATCATAGGTGCACATTGAATAATCGGGCATGACAGAGCCTCCAGCGTCCCACTCCCAGGTCACCCTCTTCACACCTAACATCTCAGGTGTGCCAGCTGAATGTTTTTCCTCCCACCATGTGCACTCCCTAATTAACTGACACAGTCTTCTGAATGACGAGGCTGGTGACCATAGTATGTACTTACTTCATTACTAAATCGAATCATCTGCAAGGCCAACTACAGTATTGACCCCACTACTAGTACTAGATCTAAGCACCACAAGGCTTACTATAGTACTACAGATCCATTACTATATATATATAGTACTCTAGTACCATTACTAAACCTAAGCACCACAAGGCTTACTAAATAGTATTACTGTAGACCTCACTGCTAAATCCAAGCACATACAAGACTTACTATGTTATATACTGATCTTCTATATATTCTATATTATAGATTCAAATAGACCTGAATAGACACATTACAAAATCTAAGCACCACAAGGCTTCCTAAACAGTACAGACCTCATTACTACATCTAAAACTCATGTGGCTTACTGTAGTATAGACCCCATTACCAAATCCAAGCACTCATAAGGCTTACTATAGTATATAGTGTATAGAATATCATATGTAGGTTTATATGTATCATGTGAGCACTCAGGGCGTTGATGAGCACATGATAACCGTATATTATTAATATTATAGACCCTCTTATTAAATCTAAGCGCATATTAGGCATCCCACAGTACAGACCCCATTACAAAATCCAGGCACCTATAACTCAAAGCTTACAATAGTATAGACCCCAGTACTAAGTCCAGGCATCTATAATTCAAAGCTTACAATAGTATAGACCCCATTACAAAATCCAGGCACCAGTAACTCAAAGCTTACAAAAATACAGACCCCATTACTAAATTTAGGCACCTACAACGTAAGGTTTACAATTGTATAGACCCCATTACTAAATTCTAGGCCCCTGCAACTCAAGGCTTACAATAGTATAGACCATATTACTAAATCTGGGCACCTACAACATAAGGCTTACAACAGTACAGACCCCATTACTAAATCTAGGCACTCATAACTCAAAGTTTACAATAGTATAGACCCCATTACTAAATGTAGGCCACTACAACTCAAGGCTTACAACAGTATAGACCCCATTACTAAATTGGGTACCTACGACATAAGGTTTACAACAGTATAGACCCCATTACTAAATCTAGGCACCTACAACTCAAGGCTTACAATAGTATAGACCCCATTACTAAATCTGGGTACCTACGACATAAGGTTTACAACAGTATAGACCCCATCACTAAATCTAGGCACCTACAACACAAGGCTTACAATAGTATAGACCCCATTACTAAATCTAGGCACCTACAACTCAAGGCTTACAATAGTATAGACCCCATTACTAAATCTAGGCACCTACAACTCAAGGCTTACAATAGTATAGACCCCATTACTAAATCTAGGCACCTACAACTCAAGGCTTACAATAATACAGACTCCAATACAAAATCCAGGCACAGGCACCCACAAGGCTTACTATAATACAAACCCACAAGCCCTGTTGCTAAATCTAAGCACATGGCCCTAACTGTATGCTCAGACTCCAAATCACAAAACCCACAACCAGCAGCAAGGACTATGCGGACCATGTAAACAGATCCGAGAGGAGCGGCCTCCTTGAAACTGGTCCTCTTTGTCCAACCCCAGAGAGCCACAGCTGGAATTAAAGCTTTGTTGATTTTCCATGCAGCGATTTTTCCATTCAAAACTAATCTGACTCAAACAAGGGATCTTCCCCACAAGCCACGTGTTTACCTTCTTTGTATTCCTTTGTCTGAACTGCATGCAGAATTTGCATTTTGTTCCCTCTAACTGCCCTTAGGTTGTTAACTGTACACATTTGGTTTCCATGGAGACAATAGCAACAGAACAGCCCTGATTGTTTTCAAATTAAAAATTCTTCTTTTTTTGCTATACCCTATGGCTATGTGAATATCAATTATAAAGTGCTGAGAGTCGACAACTTCTATTTTTCACTATTTTCACATTGCCTGCAGTCTAAGGCCCACATCCTGAAAGAGTTCAAATAAATGTTGTCTGTGATAAAGTCAATATGGTCTTTGGTATCATCATGTGTGTCAGTGCTATGTCTGTGTATTCATGCTTGTCCAAATGTCTCTGCTACATCATGGCCCATTCACCAGCTAGCAAAACGTGTTAACAACTACAATTATGCAAAACATACACAGCTCTAATAAATTCATGAGGTCTTTGCCATTTGATATCGCAAAAAAAAAAAAAAAAATCCAAGGGGACCATATAATTTGATATCCATCACTCATACATGCAAATATGACACCAAATACTCAAAATGGCTTTTTCGCCTACACAAGACCTCCACAACCCTCAGAAGAGCACTTACTGGTCAAACAACTCCTACTTAGTACAGCTAATATGGCTCACAAAAGTGTTTACCCTGATTCCCATGCATAGGCACCAGCCACACAAAATTTGCAAAACACTTGGATCCAAATTAACTGTATAGTTGGCTGGAGCGTTCTCTTTCCTCTCAGTCTATTCATAGCCTTCAATTATCAACAAATGCCACAGTACCTATGAAAACAGACCCACTGTTCTGAGCAAACAGCCAGGAGATGGTTGAGTAGAATCCCTTATGAAAGACCACCCTGATGAGAGACCACCTTAATGAAAGACCACCCTGAAGAGAGACTGCCCTGACAAGAGACCAACCTGATGAGAGACCACCTTAATGAAAGACCACCCTGAGGAGAGACTGCCCTGATGAGAGACCACCCCTTTTTAAGACCACTTTCTCTGAAAATGTTCCCTTCATATTTGCTGAAATGGAGAGCTATTTCATTTCACTTAATAATAGGAACACTTGTCAAGCACTTCATCTCCAGATCAGCCCTAAGTGCTTCACAATGGCAGCTACTCAGAGCTATTCTCTGCTTCTGTGAAGACCCACTGCACTCTAGTCATGTGCAACTCTGATTGAATGACTGTAGCTTTACACAGCATGTTCTCAAAATCCACCAAAGTGGTTACAGTGCTTTTAAGTTGTTACATAGCTGGTGCCATGTGAAACTGCTGCCACCTCTGTTCACATTCTGCATGCACCATACAACCATGCAGCAGTTAACAGTGTCACTTTATTTGAAGCCACATACATAGTGTGCATGTTTTTTTTTTTATTTGAAGCTACATACATAGTGTGCATGTGTGTTAACCAGTAACCTGCCACTCGCACTTTTGGCAGAATGACTGAGATCTTTTGTGTGCTGCTGCAGCAACAGTGGGGAAGAACAGATACCAAAATAAGAGGCAGTACAGAAACATGACCCTAAAGAAGAAAAGTCTCTCACCACTCCTGCCAGGAATCGAACCCAAGACCTTTCGATCACGGGTCCAGCGCTCTACCACTGAGCTATGCCCCGCTCCCCAATACATGTCCCCACAAGGGGCATTCTTTTTGAGGATGTACCTTTGACAGAGTGACATTGTATTTATCATGATAGTTGCAGAAGGTGATTCACGTCTCTGTCCCCTCTGGTTGTGTGTGGCATAATGTCGAGCACTATTAATCCCCTTTCATTTCTTGTTTCCACACAAATGCTCCAAGCCTCATTCAGTTTCAGATCATAGCAGCCCATGTCTTTTGATGCATGCATACTACTCTGTCATTAGTGCCAAACACCATACCATTCTCACTGCTATGCAGTCACACAGCATAACTAACATGTAACTGTAAGACTGGAACAGGCCCACAACAACAAGGCATCCATAATGCTGAAATTATTGTACCCTCTGCTCACAATCTAGGGACATCAATTAATTTAAAGGCTCCCTCTCTTAAATGTCAATCCAAAACATTAGCTTGATGGGTTTTGCTTACTTGCTGCCGGGAAGGCTTTTCTAACAGTACTGCATTCCTGGTTCATTCAACTGCAATTTGCTTTGTCCTCTTCAAACATAAACAAACAGTGAATCAGTCAGACCTTTCCTTAAGACCAGGTGTATTTGTTTTACACCGGCATGATCTCTGAAACTGAGTGCCCATTAAATACAAAGCAGCTTGGCCGTTAAATATAAACCAGCTAACTGATCTAAAAAGCAAGACCACAATGCAAGAAAGTAGTTACAAAATAAAAAAAATTCTGCCATGTTACTCTTAATCACTTAATGAGCAAAAAACTAAAACAAAACATGGCAGCACCCTAAGGAACTCAATTTCAAAGCAAAATAGTACTTGCTCAATATTAATACTTATAGAGTAATCAAATAGTACTTGTTCCATATAAATACTCATAGAGTAACCAAGTGAAGCATGTAGATGGAACTATTTGCACATTTGCTATATTTTGACACCAACCTGCATTTTTGCTTCATATCCCCTTTAAGTTTGGGATTTCTACCTGAGCACATCAGGTAAATAACTTTCCACTGGTCCTGGTGTTGCTGGGTAAATTCCAAGCCAACTACATTAACCAGCATGACAATAAATGACTCAAGCACAAACACTGATATTACACTTGCACGCACATACATGCCAGGTCAAGGCTAATGGTGATGTTTTGCTTTGTTTGGTCTTTAGCCAAGGCCTTAAACAGCAGCAATGAGTCAGCAGACATTGATGGTGATTTGTCTCTTTGTTTGTTTGTTTGTTTGTTTGTTTATTCTTTAGCCAGGGCCTTTAACAGCAGCAATGAGTCAGCAAATATCCACAAACAAATCTAGGTCAAACGCATCATTTTCAGCCCACAATTAGAAGACGAAACACAGCCTGCGCCGATCTGCCCATGAATCATTTGATGGATTATCACTGGCTCAGCGAGTCTATGAATCTACTGAATCAACTGTTATTCTCAGCATTAGAATATGCTTCATTTATTTATTTATTTGCAAGTGCACTCAGTATCCTGTTGCCTGCTTGGGG
>OY757550.1:18212092-18287037 GCA_963584105.1 Alviniconcha strummeri | reverse complement strand
CAACCACCTTTCTTGTCTATAGTCCACACTTGTTGCTGAAGTTGGAGTTGGCTTGCTCTGATTGTGTGTAGGGTGGGGGTAGTTGCAACATGGAGGTGGTTGGGTCGGTAGGGCGGGTGGGTCTCGATGCTGGTGGTGATTTCTGTGACTCTTACCACTCGTCTTCTACCAGTGTTCAAGACAAGTCCCAGTGTGCTGTGGTGACGTGCTCCGCGCTGAAACGTCGGTACCGAGACATCCTACGTACCGGGGAGACCGGCATTACCTCGCAGACACCCTCCAGTCTCAACAACCCCTCCTCGTCCCCTCCTCCCCTGTCATCAGCTTCGTCGTCGTCGTCATCGTCATCGCGAGTGTTGTTCGTTTTGCTGGAGGGATCGAGGGAGGTATTGGAAGCGAGGCTGGCGGGTCGCAAAGGTCACTTCATGTCCCCTGACCTCCTGACGTCACAGTTGGCCATTTTGGAAGCCCCGGAGCCGGACGAGGATAGCTTGGTTGTTAATATCGATGCCGACGTGTCTCAGATTGTGTCGGCCATTGCTGAAAGGGTGCAACAATATGTATGAATGTATGTATGGTCCGGTTAAGTTCTGTTTGTCACTACCTCACATATTTCAGGTTAAGAACAAAAACTTACTCCTCTCTTTATGTGTGATACTACACTCGTACCATTCATAGCTTTTCCTTCAGATCAACGATGTTTTGCATGCATTTGTATTTTATGTATTTGTGTATGGGTTGACTTCGCAGTTTTGACTCGAGGAAGGTTTTTATATATGACGAGAGTTTGAAAATGTCCGTTTGCTTTATGACAGAGTGATCATCCTGAGGTTACCCTGTGCGGCTCACATGACGTTCAGATCGAATTACTAAGTAACTGAGATTAACTTTATTCTGCTTGCGTGTTAGGCGCAATTCGAGAGAGAGACAGAGAGAGAAGGGGAGACACACACACACACACACACACACACACACACACACACACACACACACACACACACACACACACACAGAAAGACAGAGAGAGAGAGAGAGAGAGAGAGAGAGAGAGAGAGACGCGCGCGCACACACACGCACACACACACACACACACACACACACACACACACACACACACACACACACACACACACACACACAGAAAGAAAGAAAGAGAGAGAGAGAGAGAGAGAGAGAGAGAGAGAGAGAGAGAGAGAGAGAGAGAGATGAATGAATGAATGAATGAATGAATGAATGAATAAACTTTATTTTACGAGGGTAGTGGAGTAGACACAGGGCCTTTTTACATCCAGCCCTCGCCCATGAGGGACTAATTCTACTAATACTACACATACACATGTATTTCAGATACAACAAAACTGAAAAAATACATCTCTGAGAGAGAGAGAGACAGAGACAGAGAGAGACAGAGAGAGAGAGAGAGAGACAGAGAGAGAGGGGCCTACTTTTAAAGAAGAAATCACCTTGCTAGACACTCCAGATGCTTAAATAAAATTCAGATTTTGTGTTTACTTCGGATAATGTGATGTACTAGACATCATGGCCTATTGTCTGAATGAAACAATATTACACTGGTGCTGCTGATTAAGAACCGCTGAATAAATAATACGAATACCTTTTGTGTTATACGAAAATTGAAGTCGAACGAACCCGAAAGGCAGAATATGAAAGAGGTAGATTTGCTGGCCAAAGAGTAAGCGGCCATGGCTATATTCTGATCCACTCAGTGCAAACGGAGCACGCACACAAGTACAAGCACTCAGACACTTTGCACACAAGCACGCACGCACGCACACGCAAGCACGCACGCACACAAGTACAAGCACTCAGACACTTTGCACACAAGCACATACGCACGCACGCACGCGCACGCACACAAGTACAAGCACTCAGACACTTTGCACGCACGCACACGCAAGCACGCACGCGCAAGCACGCACGCACACGCACACAAGTACAGTTTGCACACAAGCACATACGCACGCACGCACGCACACAAGTACAAGCACTCAGACGCAAGCACGCACGCACACGCAAGCACGCACGCACGCGCAAGCACGCACACAAGTACAAGCACTCAGACACTTTGCACACAAGCACATACGCACGCACGCACACAAGTACAAGCACTCAGACGCAAGCCTACTCTGCCTCGGTGGGGGGTGGCTGCCTACTCTGCCTACTCTGCCTACTCTGCCTCGGTGGCGGGTGGCTGCCTACTCTGCCTACTCTGCCTACTCTGCCTCGGTGGGGGGTGGCTGCCTACTCTGCCTACTCTGCCTCGGTGGGGGGTGGCTGCCTACTCTGCCTACTCTGCCTCGGTGGGGGGTGGCTGCCTACTCTGCCTACTCTGCCTCGGTGGGGGGTGGCTGCCTACTCTGCCTACTCTGCCTCGGTGGGGGGTGGCTGCCTACTCTGCCTACTCTGCCTCGGTGGGGGGTGGCTGCCTACTCTGCCTACTCTGCCTCGGTGGGGGGTGGCTGCCTACTCTGCCTACTCTGCCTCGGTGGGGGGTGGCTGCCTACTCTGCCTACTCTGCCTCGGTGGGGGGTGGCTGCCTACTCTGCCTACTCTGCCTCGGTGGGGGGTGGCTGCCTACTCTGCCTACTCTGCCTCGGTGGGGGGTGGCTGCCTACTCTGCCTCGGTGGGGGGTGGCTGCCTACTCTGCCTACTCTGCCTCGGTGGGGGGTGGCTGCCTACTCTGCCTACTCTGCCTACTCTGCCTCGGTGGGGGGTGGCTGCCTACTCTGCCTACTCTGCCTCGGTGGGGGGTGGCTGCCTACTCTGCCTACTCTGCCTCGGTGGGGGGTGGCTGCCTACTCTGCCTCGGTGGGGGGTGGCTGCCTACTCTGCCTACTCTGCCTCGGTGGGGGGTGGCTGCCTACTCTGCCTCGGTGGGGGGTGGCTGCCTACTCTGCCTCGGTGGGGGGTGGCTGCCTACTCTGCCTCGGTGGGGGGTGGCTGCCTACTCTGCCTACTCTGCCTCGGTGGGGGGTGGCTGCCTACTCTGCCTCGGTGGGGGGTGGCTGCCTACTCTGCCTACTCTGCCTACTCTGCCTACCTCGGTGGGGGGTGGCTGCCTACTCTGCCTACTCTGCCTACCTCGGTGGGGGGTGGCTGCCTACTCTGCCTACTCTGCCTACTCTGCCTACCTCGGTGGGGGGTGGCTGCCTACTCTGCCTACTCTGCCTACCTCGGTGGGGGGTGGCTGCCTACTCTGCCTACTCTGCCTACCTCGGTGGGGGGTGGCTGCCTACTCTGCCTACTCTGCCTACCTCGGTGGGGGGTGGCTGCCTACTCTGCCTACTCTGCCTACCTCGGTGGGGGGTGGCTGCCTACTCTGCCTACTCTGCCTACTCTGCCTACCTCGGTGGGGGGTGGCTGCCTACTCTGCCTACTCTGCCTACTCTGCCTACCTCGGTGGGGGGTGGCTGCCTACTCTGCCTACTCTGCCTACTCTGCCTACCTCGGTGGCTGCCTACTCTGCCTACTCTGCCTACTCTGCCTACCTCGGTGGGGGGTGGCTGCCTACTCTGCCTACTCTGCCTACTCTGCCTACTCTGCCTACCTCGGTGGGGGGTGGCTGCCTACTCTGCCTACTCTGCCTACCTCGGTGGGGGGTGGCTGCCTACTCTGCCTACTCTGCCTACCTCGGTGGGGGGTGGCTGCCTACTCTGCCTACTCTGCCTACCTCGGTGGGGGGTGGCTGCCTACTCTGCCTACTCTGCCTACCTCGGTGGGGGGTGGCTGCCTACTCTGCCTACTCTGCCTACCTCGGTGGGGGGTGGCTGCCTACTCTGCCTACTCTGCCTACTCTGCCTACCTCGGTGGGGGGTGGCTGCCTACTCTGCCTACTCTGCCTACTCTGCCTACCTCGGTGGGGGGTGGCTGCCTACTCTGCCTACTCTGCCTACTCTGCCTACCTCGGTGGGGGGTGGCTGCCTACTCTGCCTACTCTGCCTACTCTGCCTACCTCGGTGGGGGGTGGCTGCCTACTCTGCCTACTCTGCCTACTCTGCCTACCTCGGTGGGGGGTGGCTGCCTACTCTGCCTACTCTGCCTACTCTGCCTACCTCGGTGGGGGGTGGCTGCCTACTCTGCCTACTCTGCCTACTCTGCCTACCTCGGTGGGGGGTGGCTGCCTACTCTGCCTACTCTGCCTACCTCGGTGGGGGGTGGCTGCCTACTCTGCCTACTCTGCCTACTCTGCCTACCTCGGTGGGGGGTGGCTGCCTACTCTGCCTACTCTGCCTACCTCGGTGGGGGGTGGCTGCCTACTCTGCCTACTCTGCCTACCTCGGTGGGGGGTGGCTGCCTACTCTGCCTACTCTGCCTACTCTGCCTACCTCGGTGGGGGGTGGCTGCCTACTCTGCCTACTCTGCCTACCTCGGTGGGGGGTGGCTGCCTACTCTGCCTACTCTGCCTACCTCGGTGGGGGGTGGCTGCCTACTCTGCCTACTCTGCCTACCTCGGTGGGGGGTGGCTGCCTACTCTGCCTACTCTGCCTACCTCGGTGGGGGGTGGCTGCCTACTCTGCCTACTCTGCCTACTCTGCCTACCTCGGTGGGGGGTGGCTGCCTACTCTGCCTACTCTGCCTACCTCGGTGGGGGGTGGCTGCCTACTCTGCCTACTCTGCCTACTCTGCCTACCTCGGTGGGGGGTGGCTGCCTACTCTGCCTACTCTGCCTACCTCGGTGGGGGGTGGCTGCCTACTCTGCCTACTCTGCCTACCTCGGTGGGGGGTGGCTGCCTACTCTGCCTACTCTGCCTACTCTGCCTACCTCGGTGGGGGGTGGCTGCCTACTCTGCCTACTCTGCCTACTCTGCCTACCTCGGTGGGGGGTGGCTGCCTACTCTGCCTACTCTGCCTACCTCGGTGGGGGGTGGCTGCCTACTCTGCCTACTCTGCCTACCTCGGTGGGGGGTGGCTGCCTACTCTGCCTACCTCGGTGGGGGGTGGCTGCCTACTCTGCCTACTCTGCCTGCTCTGCCTACCTCGGTGGGGGGTGGCTGCCTACTCTGCCTACTCTGCCTACCTCGGTGGGGGGTGGCTGCCTACTCTGCCTACCTCGGTGGGGGGTGGCTGCCTACTCTGCCTACTCTGCCTACCTCGGTGGGGGGTGGCTGCCTACTCTGCCTACTCTGCCTACCTCGGTGGGGGGTGGCTGCCTACTCTGCCTACTCTGCCTACTCTGCCTACCTCGGTGGGGGGTGGCTGCCTACTCTGCCTACTCTGCCTACTCTGCCTACCTCGGTGGGGGGTGGCTGCCTACTCTGCCTACTCTGCCTACTCTGCCTACCTCGGTGGGGGGTGGCTGCCTACTCTGCCTACTCTGCCTACTCTGCCTACCTCGGTGGGGGGTGGCTGCCTACTCTGCCTACTCTGCCTACCTCGGTGGGGGGTGGCTGCCTACTCTGCCTACTCTGCCTACTCTGCCTACCTCGGTGGGGGGTGGCTGCCTACTCTGCCTACTCTGCCTACTCTGCCTACCTCGGTGGGGGGTGGCTGCCTACTCTGCCTACTCTGCCTACCTCGGTGGGGGGTGGCTGCCTACTCTGCCTACTCTGCCTACCTCGGTGGGGGGTGGCTGCCTACTCTGCCTACCTCGGTGGGGGGTGGCTGCCTACTCTGCCTACTCTGCCTACTCTGCCTACCTCGGTGGGGGGTGGCTGCCTACTCTGCCTACTCTGCCTACTCTGCCTACCTCGGTGGGGGGTGGCTGCCTACTCTGCCTACTCTGCCTACTCTGCCTACCTCGGTGGGGGGTGGCTGCCTACTCTGCCTACTCTGCCTACCTCGGTGGGGGGTGGCTGCCTACTCTGCCTACTCTGCCTACTCTGCCTACCTCGGTGGGGGGTGGCTGCCTACTCTGCCTACTCTGCCTACCTCGGTGGGGGGTGGCTGCCTACTCTGCCTACTCTGCCTACCTCGGTGGGGGGTGGCTGCCTACTCTGCCTACTCTGCCTACTCTGCCTACCTCGGTGGGGGGTGGCTGCCTACTCTGCCTACTCTGCCTACCTCGGTGGGGGGTGGCTGCCTACTCTGCCTACTCTGCCTACCTCGGTGGGGGGTGGCTGCCTACTCTGCCTACTCTGCCTACCTCGGTGGGGGGTGGCTGCCTACTCTGCCTACTCTGCCTACTCTGCCTACCTCGGTGGGGGGTGGCTGCCTACTCTGCCTACTCTGCCTACCTCGGTGGGGGGTGGCTGCCTACTCTGCCTACTCTGCCTACCTCGGTGGGGGGTGGCTGCCTACTCTGCCTACTCTGCCTACCTCGGTGGGGGGTGGCTGCCTACTCTGCCTACCTCGGTGGGGGGTGGCTGCCTACTCTGCCTACTCTGCCTACCTCGGTGGGGGGTGGCTGCCTACTCTGCCTACTCTGCCTACCTCGGTGGGGGGTGGCTGCCTACTCTGCCTACTCTGCCTACCTCGGTGGGGGGTGGCTGCCTACTCTGCCTACTCTGCCTACCTCGGTGGGGGGTGGCTGCCTACTCTGCCTACTCTGCCTACTCTGCCTACCTCGGTGGGGGGTGGCTGCCTACTCTGCCTACTCTGCCTACCTCGGTGGGGGGTGGCTGCCTACTCTGCCTACTCTGCCTACCTCGGTGGGGGGTGGCTGCCTACTCTGCCTACCTCGGTGGGGGGTGGCTGCCTACTCTGCCTACTCTGCCTACCTCGGTGGGGGGTGGCTGCCTACTCTGCCTACTCTGCCTACCTCGGTGGGGGGTGGCTGCCTACTCTGCCTACCTCGGTGGGGGGTGGCTGCCTACTCTGCCTACTCTGCCTACCTCGGTGGGGGGTGGCTGCCTACTCTGCCTACCTCGGTGGGGGGTGGCTGCCTACTCTGCCTACCTCGGTGGGGGGTGGCTGCCTACTCTGCCTACTCTGCCTACCTCGGTGGGGGGTGGCTGCCTACTCTGCCTACCTCGGTGGGGGGTGGCTGCCTACTCTGCCTACCTCGGTGGGGGGTGGCTGCCTACTCTGCCTACTCTGCCTACCTCGGTGGGGGGTGGCTGCCTACTCTGCCTACTCTGCCTACCTCGGTGGGGGGTGGCTGCCTACTCTGCCTACTCTGCCTACCTCGGTGGGGGGTGGCTGCCTACTCTGCCTACTCTGCCTACCTCGGTGGGGGGTGGCTGCCTACTCTGCCTACTCTGCCTACCTCGGTGGGGGGTGGCTGCCTACTCTGCCTACTCTGCCTACCTCGGTGGGGGGTGGCTGCCTACTCTGCCTACCTCGGTGGGGGGTGGCTGCCTACTCTGCCTACTCTGCCTACCTCGGTGGGGGGTGGCTGCCTACTCTGCCTACTCTGCCTACCTCGGTGGGGGGTGGCTGCCTACTCTGCCTACTCTGCCTACCTCGGTGGGGGGTGGCTGCCTACTCTGCCTACTCTGCCTACCTCGGTGGGGGGTGGCTGCCTACTCTGCCTACTCTGCCTACCTCGGTGGGGGGTGGCTGCCTACTCTGCCTACTCTGCCTACCTCGGTGGGGGGTGGCTGCCTACTCTGCCTACTCTGCCTACCTCGGTGGGGGGTGGCTGCCTACTCTGCCTACTCTGCCTACCTCGGTGGGGGGTGGCTGCCTACTCTGCCTACTCTGCCTACCTCGGTGGGGGGTGGCTGCCTACTCTGCCTACTCTGCCTACCTCGGTGGGGGGTGGCTGCCTACTCTGCCTACTCTGCCTACCTCGGTGGGGGGTGGCTGCCTACTCTGCCTACTCTGCCTACCTCGGTGGGGGGTGGCTGCCTACTCTGCCTACTCTGCCTACTCTGCCTACCTCGGTGGGGGGTGGCTGCCTACTCTGCCTACTCTGCCTACCTCGGTGGGGGGTGGCTGCCTACTCTGCCTACTCTGCCTACACGGCTCGGTGGGGGGTGGCTGCCTACTCTGCCTACTCTGCCTACCTCGGTGGGGGGTGGCTGCCTACTCTGCCTACTCTGCCTACCTCGGTGGGGGGTGGCTGCCTACTCTGCCTACTCTGCCTACCTCGGTGGGGGGTGGCTGCCTACTCTGCCTACTCTGCCTACCTCGGTGGGGGGTGGCTGCCTACTCTGCCTACTCTGCCTACTCTGCCTACTGGGGGGGAGGGGGGGGTTACTGGCTATTCTGGGGGGGAGGGGGGGGGGTTACTGGCTATTCTGTCGCCGTCGCCGCCCGTCATCGCCATCCGCTCGCAGTCGCCGTCTGGTTTCGCCGCCCGCCGTCTTCGCCGTGGCAGTCTGCACCAATTCAGTGTCCGGAGGATGGGCGCAGAGCCTAGCACGTTACTGTCACCCATCCACTTGGTGACCACGCTCGATCGTGCTTAACCTCCTCTTTCGAGCGAGTACTATTGCTCTACGCCACTGACTCCTCTGACTACAGGTATGTTTGTTTGTTGGCAGATGCGTGCACGTCGTGACAGCAATATTTAGGGGATGCAATACGGTCCATACTTTTAGATTTCTGAGAGTTGCGTCCCCTGCAAACGAAATGTCACATGACAGTGAAAATGGCGTCTGGCGCGATGTTTGGAGCTGTGCAATATTGTTTTTGTTTTTTGTGTGGGAGTTGTGCTGGTTTCCTCTGCAAATTTGAAGTTTTCGATGCGACGACTGGTCATAAAAACTTGACCATGCACTAACGCCACGAAAAAGGGTCAGTTTTCAGGGTGTCTTCTTAATCTTAGCCATGCAGCTACCTTTACTGCAACCTCACAGACTTGTGCCTTTAATGTACATGAGTTGAAGGCGGGTCGTGTCGGCTCAGCACTCTTTTGACTTCAAGTTATGGGATTGCTCCGGGACAGAGAAGACAACAAAACAAACATAATGATTGCTTCAGTTTCAAGCCCTTCTCTCACTCTCTCTCTCTCTCTTTGTATGTCTCTGTCTCTCGCTCTCTCGTTCGCTCGCTCGCTCACTCTCTCGCAGTTAGGCCTGTGTAGATTGCCAGTGCCATTCATCCTTGGGAAGGAATGTTGTTCCAACTAATTTAATTGATTTTGCTACTGGTACTACTTCTTCAGTGTGAATGTGAGGGGAAAAATAACTGTGTTTGAACTTTAAAACTTTTGTTTCTAACCTCAGTCTTACCACTTTCGTCTCACCAGTTCTCTCTCTCTCACCTTTGTGCAACTGACCTCCATTTTTTTTTCATTTCCTCCATTTTCTTTTAGTTTCGCATTGTGTGCCATACTTGTGTTCTCACCTTTGCATTCCTACAGTAACGCAGTTTGCCAAGGAGATGGGCTTCCGGGTGGAGAGTCTATCCACCAGTGGCTCTGTGCAGATGTGGAAAAACTGGAGAGCCAAGCACTGCCAGCTGAACTACAGAAAGGTACAGGTCCACTTCACTGAACAGCTGCCAAACCCACTGTAAAACCAATGTCTTTTAGAGCATGTAGTGCTGAAGACAGAGTCATTCAGATCGTGCACAACAGTTGATTTTAGTTCTTTATGTTCCTTGTGTTTTCTTAATAGCAAATTTCAGTCAAGGTGAAGTAATTTTGCACACATTGAATAAAGTGCAATACACCATTTGGATTAGTGTGCATTATATCCTGCACTATTGCTAAAGTTTATTTTGCTTAAATGTATGATTAATTGGTGATCTTAAAAAGCAAGACTAGGACAGATCTCAGTTCTCAGTAAGAATAAAATCATGAGATCACCTTTCTCCCTTTTTAATAGTAAAAAAAAAGAGGTTATTACGGATGTGATTATTTTTAATTGTTCTCCCAGTTCCACCAGTCACTGGATGCCAGTCCTGATGTGTTTGTGTGCAGGTGCTGCATGCCATGGTTTGAAGGATGGATTCCATTATTCAGTAGTCAACCCACAGCTAGGGAAGGTGACTGTTTATTCAACCAAGTGTACCTGGTCCACATCTGTGATACCAAATCGGCTTCAGCCAGTGTCCCTGTGACAGTGTGAGATTTAACAGAAACTAGCAGGAGTTTTGTTGGAGTTGCTTGACATTTGTTTTGGCACTTAGGGTTTTATGATGTTTACAGTTGATTGAAGTAAAATCCATTGATTGAAAGATGTGCTTGTGGGAAACGTGAATGGACAAATGTGATCTTCAACAGAAAACAGACTAAATGACTGTATAAATAGTTGTCATCAGGTTAGTGTGCTTGAGAATATTAATACTTTTGTCCATTTCAAAAAAAGAAGATGTTTGTGTGTCATTCAATAAATTATTATTTAAGCAGTTGCCAGATAAAGTATGTGATGAATTTTTGCAGTCTATTAGAAGGTGCAGGCTATTCACATCTGCACTCCCCCCCCCCCCCCCCCCCCCCACCCTTTTGTTGTTGTTGGTATTTGTTGCTTTTTTTGTTTTTTGTTTTTGAGGCCAACATACCACCAAAGTTGAGAGTTCCTATTTCAAAAAAAAATTCATTTGCTACAGCATCAAACAATTCCACCATAAATACTCTGATCAGATGAAACAAAGAGTAGTTTCCTTTGATTACTTTTGGCACTTTCCACCACTGCTTCTGGAAACAATCAATCAATTTTAAAGATCAGTCTTGGATGATTTGAAGGTATCCTATGTGTGTTAGGTGTAACCAGTACACCCTCTGGTCAAAGATTTGACACAGGAGCAATAATCACAGTACTAAATCTGGTGACAGAATATATATATGTTTATGTCTTTGTGAATGTGGTGGTCAGTTTTGCAGTCATTGCAAATTGTGATTGTCTGCTCAGTTATGAGGACTCACATCAGTGCTACTCATCCAGCCAATAAGATGATCTCAGAACACTGCACTCAGACTCAGTGAAATTGTTTGTTCTGTCAGGTCTACTCTCATGACACTTTTCTCTCACTGTACTTGTCTTTACTCTCTCACTCTCTGCCATTGTGCATCTGTGCATGCATGTGTGTGTGTGTGTGTGTGTGTGCGCGCACATGTACATGCTTAACTCATTGTGCTTCTTATGGTTTGCATTTTGTGAAAACGCATGCTTTTCCTCCCTCCCCAAACCCCTACGCTGTGAACATGCATTTACTTGCCTGGAAATTTTTGTATGTGCATTATAAATTATCATTCATTCAGTCATGTCTCCAACTCACTGTCACTAAGCCAAAAGGAACAGAATCCCACCAACTTTAACCTCCACAACCAAAGCCTACCAGAACAAAGTACAAGTGTTAATGGAGAACCCAGAATCCTGTTGCATTGGTCTTACGGGTTGGTGCCTGTTTCGAGGTTTCATTCTTGTTCCCCTTTCACATTCGTCCCCATCCCTAATAGGCCTTCTCGCCTCAGTGCATGTTAAGCAGCAAAAATCAATCAATCCCATCCAATGCACAGGTGCTGTAATGGCTGACCAGGTGAGCTCGATCTTTCACTTACAGTTGCAGGGACCTGAACAGATACCCAGCCACTGTTCAGGCACATTGCTATAAAGACCAGTGTACGTATGCAAATGTGGTGTGGAACCCCCTTCAGCAACATCTGAAATCCACATTGGGGATGGTCGATGCAAGGATGACCAAAAATCTGAAACAGAATGAGAGAGCTTGTGCAGAATCAACACACAAGAGAGTTAACTTTAGTGCTCGAAAGACGTAACTCAAGTACAACAACAAAGACCTGAGTCACCTACAGTAACTTGAGGATGTACCTCTGTTGGAGTTTATGTACCTTGTATTTACATGCATGTGAGGTGAGAGCTACTGTAGGCGACTCGGGTCTTTGTTGTCGTACTTGTGTTACGTCTTTGGTGGACACCAGTTAACTCCCTTGTGTGTTGATTCTGCAAGGATGATCGAGCTGATGAAGCCTCACCTCAAGTGCCTCTGCCTTCCTGGCCCATTTTAAATTCGAAAACTTGCAGTCGAGGAGAATGTCAGACAATGTATGCATGACGTACAATGTCATAGTGTAATGAAAGAATGAACACACTACCGCTTGAAAGACGTCACACAAACACAACAACAAAGACCTGAGTCGCCTACGGTAAGTCTCACCTGCACACGAGTAAATAGGCCTACAAGGTACATAAACTCAATGAGAGGTACATCCTCATAGTGAAAAGGATCTGTCGATGTCAGCCGTAATGCATGATTACTCAAGCCCCCAACCGCAGCATCAGGGGGGACTGAAACCATCTGCAAGTCTGCCACCGAAGACCTGACATGGGGGTTATCTGCATTTGTCCTTCCCATTGGCAAATAAAGCCTGGAGCTCTGTCTGCCACAGAGGCTCCATCAGCCACCACCCCACCTGCCTTCAGATATGTATCGAAGAGATGCGGATAAAAGGATACGCATGCATGCACATACACATTAATACATTTTAAAAAAATGGTTTTATACAAAACTCACATTAATACATGCATATGTACACACACGCACACATACACTTACACACATACACACACACACACACACACATGCATGCACATACGCATGCACATGTATCCCACCCCCCACACACATACATGCACATGCACAAAATGACATGCACGTGCGCGCGCACGCACACACACACATACATATGCACAACACACATGCTCTTGCATACAGTGACACATATACACACACACACAAGAATGCACATGTAGGCATGCGCACATACACATACACTCACACACACATGCATGCGGCATGTACCCCAGCTCCCCACACACGTACATGCACATGCACAAAATGACGTGCACACAAACACACGCACACACATTTATGCGCGTGCGCACACCCCCACACATGCCACACACATACATACACACAAACACATGCTCTCACATACAGTGACACACACACACACACGCAAGAACACACATGTAGGCGGTATGCACGCACGCACACATACACTCGTGCACACTCACATGACACACCTAATCAGAATCAGTGATCTTTTAAACTAGTTTTTAAAGCTTCCTGCAACAGTACAATTTTATGTGGACCAAAGCAATGTTTGTCTGAATTGTTTTTAATTTGCTTCACACGCAACCTTAGTCACTCATGTCAGTCAGTTTCAGTCAGTTTCTCGATGAATGTTAGTCATGAGTCATTGCTGGTGGGTGTGCGTGAGTGCGTGTGTGCGTGCGTGTGTGAGTGTATGTGTGTCAGTATGTGTGTGTGTATGTGTGTTTTTATTTGTGAATGCATAGTGTACATGTTCCTGGTTTTCCTATCATTGTTTTTTGCCTTAAAAACAGCAACAAAAAACAAAACTGGATAAATTATTTGCTTTTCAGTCTTTTCAAACATACTGACCTGCAACACCTGCCTCAGAACCATCAGAATTATGCAATTAAAATTTGACTCTGAATGAAACAAAAGATGAAAGCGTATAATATATCAGAAGGGGTTTCATTCAAGGACTTGCATATATATATACGTATATATTATGTTTGTCCCTGTTTTTATTATCGTTATTGTTTATCTGGTTTTAAGTAATAAGACATCCCGCTGCTGTAGGAACTCTTCAATCTCCTGCAAAAAAGATTTCCGGAACCGCGCCATTTTCATATTGAGAAGCAGACGACTTGGGCAGGTAACAAACTCAAGGTAGACTCTCTAAGTTTGATGATTAATGGAGTGTATTTTTGTGTGTGGATAATGATGCCTCTAGCAAAAGGGAAGACCTCCCAAAAGTGTCCTTGTTAAGTCAGTAACTGCTTCGGTATTACAGAACAGATTTCCTGCTGGTTTGGCTCACGGGTAGACCGTAAATCTATGCCGACTGATTCACACTCACAGGGACCCTCGTGCAGTACGGCATTGTTTACAACACTTCTGAGCGGAGGCATCACCAGTGGGCAACCGCGTGACGCCTTAGTCGCGACAAAGCGTAGCTGATACTTCTTTGTTAGTAATGTTACTGACCTTACGTGTAAAGTACCACTATCACAGTATCAGTACCACTAGTACTAGTAGTAGTACCAAACACCTGGTTTCACCTCCACTCCCCCTGCGGCTCTGAGTCTTACTCTTAGTACCTCCAAGTCTTACAAGTTCAGCAGAGTACACCATCCAGTACCACTACCAGAGCCAAGGAAACGCTGAGGTCACCGCCAGTACAGTGTGAGGTAAATAACTTGCACAGAATATTGACGTAAGTTGTAGGGTAGTCCAGCATTAGCACTAACAGTCTGCAAACTGCACATTCATTTCCTGATTCTGGGCAGCTTAGAACTCTGGGTTTTGCTGGCTTTATGTGTTTGTTGACTGTCAAAACTTCAGATTTAGCCACTAAAAAAACACCTTTTTACCAACAGGATTATAGAATTAGGCTGTCATGTCACTTGACAGGGGTCTGTGTCACTGTCACCACCATTCACCAGAGTAGTTACTAAATCATGTGAATGACTGTAGTTCAAGTTAAACCCCTGCAAAACTGCATACCTAAACATCTGACACCATCGCCAAATTTATTTCCCCAGAGTTAACTTTTTCAGTTTTTGTGCTGGTTCTTAAGTTATACTGTTACTAGTTAAAGTCTTAATCTTATTTGACTTTGAGTGCCCATTCCACTCCCATGTTACTGCAGTAGCAGGTAAAAATGACTATGAAACACCCTGTTTATTCTGCCAAAAGTGCTGGTGGCAGGATACAACACTTACTGTTATACTAACTACTTAATGCTACACTACAGCTAAACACTGATAGTTTCATACTCATTTGACTTCTAAAGAGTGGAACTGGTATGGGCTAGCTGATCTCCATAATTTTTTAAAATGTAGAACTAGAAGGCAGAGATGAATTGTTAAACCTTGCCCTAAATCCATTGCAGGAAAAAGCTGCCACCATGAATGGGAGCTAACTATGACATGTAAAGTTTACAATTTGACTGAAAAGTGAAATTGTAAATTATGTTGATTTGTCTTGAGCCATTGAGTCTGGTAAAATGGGTTGTGTCATGCCATGCTCGAGTAACAGCTGTGTAACAGCTTTTCTTAAAATTCAAATGATTAGGTGTGAGATAAATGATTATTTTGTGCGTTGACAGGTGCTGGCAAGATAATGTCCAAGAGTGTTCAACAAATTGTTCTGCGGTAAGCCAAAGCTGAAACAGATTTTTCATTTTTTTATGTATGTATGTGTTGTACACAGTATGTGCTGTTTTATGGTATACTTATACTAAAAGAATTGCAGCAAGTTTCTCTCTCTGTGTATATAATATACTTTTTATAACTATATAGATAATAGAATTAGAATCCTTGACTGTTTGAGTTTGAATTTCAGAACTTTACATTTTTCTTCTTAATCTGTTAGTGTTACAAAAACTAGAGCCAGTAGAGGATATTGTTGACTTTTTTCAACTAAACATCAGTTGATGTTTTATTTTGTTTGTTTAGACTGTTACTATCAGTATCACTGTAGGCAAATCAGGAGTGATTTTTTTGGGGTTATAATATAACAATACTTTGATAGTAACACTACAGCGTTTAAATGTAATATGTAATAATAATAATAAAGAGCATTTCTAGAGCACCAATCTACCACAGATGGTGGGACACAGGGTTTACAATAACAACATGCACACACACACACACACACACACACACACACACACACACACACACACACACACACACACACACACACACACACAAACAGTTCACGCACACATACTCACACACACACACTCGCATGTCAGATGAGGGGATAGGCACGGATGTGAAAAACAGTTTAGAAATAGTTATTGCACAGGTGTGTCTTGAGGGTGGCTTTAAAAGAGGAGGCAGAATCAGAGTGGCAGAGTGTTTTGAGGCAAGTTTTTAATACATTTCTCAAGTTGACATATAAAATAAATATAAATTGATTAACTGTTGTTTGTGTGTGTACCAAGCTTGCAAAAAGATGCTGAGAAAGAACAACAGAGCATCTTTTGGTACCGGTGTGCAATAGTGGAGCTTGTGGACAACTTCCTGTTAGATCTGGATAATGGTAAGTTGACCTTGTAAATGGATTTGTAATCACTTTACTCACTTTTGACTATCACTAATTTTGGTGCTGTGTATTGCATTATTTTGTATATATATATTTAAACACAATATTTACATGTGTGTGTGTGTGTGTGTGTGTGTGTGTGTGTGTGTGTGTGTGTGTGTGTGATATGTCTGTGTGTGTATGTGTGTGTACGTGTGGTGTGGGTGTGCTGCATGTGTGTGTGTGTGCATGTGTATATTTTTAGCTTCCAGAAATTTGGAATCACTGGGGAGTTCCAGTGAGTGTTACAGCTCCCTGCAGTTGTGTGAGTTCTTTGTGGGGAACAATGCTGACATCTTCCTGCAGTTGTCCAGTCAGGGGGCTGATGCCGCGCCTCCTCTCACTCAAGTCAAGCCCACCCCAGAGGAAACATGTTCAGTGGGTAAGCTTTTCGCAGCCTTTCAGTTTTACTTTCATTGTGTGTTAGCTGTTTGTTAAGTTGATAATCGTCTCTATGACTAGCATGAGTCTGTCTTGATGTACATTAGTCATTATGCGTGTTATGTTTGCTCAGTTCTTTGAGTTGCTGATTAGGTGCTTTAGAAATTATTGTTATTTAGTATTACTATTATTGTACCAACATCTTTAAGCTTTAGTGTTGAAATGCTGGCACAGCACACTTTGTTCTGTTCTCATAGAGCACATTTTGTTGTTGCCATGGAAACAAATGGAAACCAAATAATGTCTGGTGTCGGACTAGGAGAGAAAGGTTGATTTTGCATAAAAGTGGAACTGGAGAGGTATTTTAATGTGCTGAATCAGTTACAAACTGCAGCTTCTTCTGCAGGCTGCTGATCATGTGCCTTTCTATCGTCCAATAACCAACAACTCTCATCTCATCAGATTAATTCACTGCTTAAGAAGACTGTATATATATATAAACAATTGAAAAAAGTAAATCTGCGATACCTTCTTGATCAAGGTATTTAGCAAGAGTAATTATACAAGTTACGTTTAAATTCATGGAACACTAAATATTCACAGAATGTGACATGCATTTGTAAAAATATCTTATCTGTTACAGTGTTAAACACATACTGCTTGAATGTCCTATTACTTACTGCAGACTTATTTCAGAAAAATGGATATGACTTAAATGCTTATAAATAACAATGTAAGAGATATTTTGTATAATACTGATGTCATCACTAATATTGTCAAATTGATTGTTCATAGTCCTGTGGGAAAATTAGTATGTTTATATATAATTATATGTTTGTTTTTTTGTGTTTGTTTTTTGTGTGTGTCTAATATCACCTGGATGTGAACAGACGTAAAATAAAATATTGATTGAGTGATCATGTGCAAATGTCTGGTAGTCTCAGCCAGTAACAGAGTTGTTCGTTGAATCTGTATATTGCCTGGACATAGAATAGTATTAGTAAGAATGAAAAAATGAAAAACAATATGGGGGCTTAACCTTGCATTTACAGCCCAAAGCGTCTCCATAAACATGAGAAATAATCCTACAAGGTGCACAACAGAGGCCACTACACAGCAATTACAGATGAAAAAAACTATGTATCGTTATGCCAGCATTGTATAGTATTTGTTAAGTGCATGCACACACAAACGTGTGCGCACATGCACACACACATGCACACACACATGCACGCACTCACACACGCACGCACGCACGGACGCACACTCACTCACTCACTCACACTGCAATGATATGCAAGTAGTTCGTATCCCCTATAAAAATCCACTTATGATTGATCCTTGCAGTAAGAATGCACATATATATGAGCCTGTGACAAAAGGTCGTGATCTAAAGTGGGACACACTGCCTCAAAATCAAACTCCCAGTAAGCTATTTTCAGTCTTACCATTAGAAAGTGGTATGTTTCAAGTAACTATTTCAATCATCAAAAAATGGTTTTGATCCAAGTGTGTGCTGTATGGCATCAAAACGGGGGTCAGGTCAGGTGTGGACGTTTGTAACAATGGACACAGTGAATGTCATAATAATACAGAGAAAAACCATTTGTATGCAATTTTAATGCTTCTGGTGCATTTAAGTAGCTGCTAGTAATAAAATCAGAGCAGGCAGGACAAACAAATTCTGCTTTAAATGTAAAGTATTATGTAATCACTGTGTCCAAATTTTGCGCTCAAGAATCTAGTTCTACAAATAATCATTTCAAACACATAACAACTTCAGTAAAGTTTTCAAACAAGGAACACTTTATTTCATAGTATACACTGTAATGATAAATGCAAAAAAAATGCAAGGCAGGAGGCATATTCACACATTCCAGCTTGTTTAAGTGGACGAACGTAACACTATGGCAGTGGAAACAGTCTATGAAAACCAAGATACTATTTCACCCAGACTGAACAAACAGCACACAACTGTAGTGAATCTAGGCACAGTAACAGTATGATATGACAGGTTAAACTTAAAGGAGCGACTTTCTGAACATGCAGATCACATTAAAACTTTAGGACAATTTATAAGACACCCCCCCCCCCCCAAAAAAAAAAGAAGAAAAAAAAAAAAAAGAAGAAGAAAAAAAAAGACATCCTCTCAAACTAAACCTGTCAATCACTGTCAGTGAAAAACTGCTGCCTCACTTTGCACTCAGTGTCAGGGAAACTTTTTTTCTGTTTGCAATCAAGAAATCCCAATAAGATAAGTCCGGTGGTGAGAGCCTGAAGAACATGCTTCCTTTTTGTGTGTGAAGAACTGGATCCATACATGATTTTCTGCTTGGCACACTTCCAGAACCTGCCACAGTTATCAAAAGTAACATAATTTAATACAGACTTGAATACCAGGGACAGACAGACGTCATCTAATGTATGCTTACTAAAACTAAAAGAAAAACAACACATTAAAAATGTGATCAGGTCACAAAGTATGGCATCTTTAAGTCAGATACCTGTATTAATTTTTTCAGTATGTAAAAAAGGAAAACAGAAAAATGATACATGTACTTTGGACTGTAACAATCCTAAAGTGCCCTTACATACCAAAGGTCTTTATTTATACAAGAGCAGTGACAATTTTTATAATAAATTGTAAGACAATCTTCACCCCCCACCCCCCCACCACCGGCCCCCAAAGTCGGCCTTCATGCACAGTTAATCAATAAAAATAAAAATAAATTTACAGTGGCAAGTCAACTATTACATGTAACGCGGAAAGGAAACAAAATTAAGACTGCAAAACAAAGGAAAGGGGGACGGGGGGTAGCACTGTGCCCATGTCACGTTCACCTGCTACAAAGTTTACAGAGTACTTGTTTAATATGCACAAACCTCCAGTCAGACGTAAAAGTTTGTAAACAACCACTTGAAGGGTAAGTAAGCTGTGAGCCATTTCAACTTTTAAATCGACCGCTTACCTAAATCAGCAATAATTACAGACATAGACGGACTGCAGACTAACGTAAGAAAAGACATCTGGACACACGTAACACAGACACAGTCACAAACTGTGTCCAAAATCTGAAATTGCCCCCTTCCCGCCATAATACGATGAAGTAAACAAAGCACACTACCAGTGCCATTTATATCACTTACTAGGGGCTAAGAAAGCATTTGTTTGGGAAAATATATGATGAGGACAGAAATTCGACACTTATGTGGGTCGTTCGTAACATTTAGGACATACGTAACAAAACAAAATAACCGGACACAGTCAGAATACTCACCGCCACCCCTTCGACGAAACCATTGTCAGCGACAAGCGGCCATGTGATGTCAACAGGAAGGCCAGTGGTAGTTTTAGAAGCGGTCAGCAGTAATTAAATGTTTGCGATGCCGATAAAATTTGCAAAAGGTCGTTCGTAACAAATGGACAAAGTTTCAGATTTTTTACGTCTGGGTAAAAAAAATGAAACACGGAAATGCCCCCAGTAAAAACATCGACTGCTTTCGGTGCGCGATTCATATGCAAATAAGAGAAGCGAAGGTCCGCAGTGAATGCAATGGCGGACGGTAGCAGACGATCTTTAAACTTACGGGAAATTTGGACACAGTCCGTTACGAACGGCCAGTGTATTTTCAGTTTCGTTTTTTTGGTTATGAAACGTCACGCATGGCTTACAATTCGACTGGATACTAAATTTAGATTATTCAGTAGTCAAATGGTGTACAAGTTGTGAAGAATAGTTCAGCTGGTTAGTTGCGGTTTTGAGCTGAAGTCAAACAACCCACGTTGTCCCACTTTCCGGAAGCTGCTTTTCGTCGATTTTCGTCAAGTATTTTTGTTTTTAATCCTCTTCTTGGGGACCAAAGCTGCCAATTTTTACTTTAACTACTCATCAATGCATACTGAATAAAAGCAACCACAGTTTCATGTAACTCTAGTAAGACGAAAATAAATAGGAGCATACAAACATACCCGGGTTAAGCGGGAGCACCTTTTGTCACAGGCTCATATATATAATTTGGTTCTACCTGTTTTTTTTCTATGACAGCCTTTTGCACCTGGCTGATGCATCGCTTTCTTCGCCTGCTGTCCAGGGCAGGATGTAGCGGTCTGCACCCCATCTGCCTCAAAGTGCTGACCCACATTTTGCACACAGCCAAAGTTCGCTCCGTGTACATTTTTCGCCACCTGATTTCTCAACTGGTTCGGGCTTGTGCAGGTACAGTTTCTCTGGCATTTGGTGCCATCTCAGTTGCACGCAGGATTTCCCAAGAGTCATCATCAAACACAGGCTTAGTAGCTTTGTCATGCCCCCCACCTTAGCCAATCTGTTGTGAGAAGTTCCATGGTTTGTGCAGTGAGGACCACCTCAGCTTGTCTTTAACCCTCTGTAGCGAATCTGTTGTGAGAAGTTCTATGGTATGTGCTGTGAGGGCCACCTCATCTTGTTTTTAACCCTCTGTAGCCAGTGTGTTGTTAGAAGTTCCATGGTTTGTGCAGTGAGGGCCACTTCATCTTGTTTTTAACCCTCTGTAGCCAACCTGTTGTTAGAAGTTCCATGGTATGTGCAGTGAGGGCCGCTTCACCTTGTTTTTAACCCTCTGTAGCCAGTCTGTTATGATTAGTTCCATGGTTTGTGCAGCGAGGACCACCTCAGCTTGTCTCTGTCCACAGACATGGTGCTCAGATTGAAAGCTTGTGAGGAAATGGGTGGGGTAAACCCCACTTACCCCATCATGACTTAGAACTCTGCACAAAACCCTCCGTGTCTGGTTTGTCACAAGAAGTTTTATGGCATGTGCTGTGAGGACCACCTCAGCTTGTCTTTAACCCTCTGGAGCCAGTCTGTTGTGAGAAGTCCATTGGTTTGTGAAGCGATGACCACCTCAGCTTGTCTCTGTCCACAAACATGGTGGTCAGACTGAAAGCTTGTGAAGAAAGAGGTGGGACCTAGACTTAGAGCTCAGCGCGAAACCTTAGTCGTGTTATGAGAAGTTCCATGGTTTGCAAAGCGATGCCCACCTCAGCTTGTCTTTAACCCTCTGTAGCCAGTCTTTCATGAGAAGTTCCATGGTTTCTGCAGCAATGACCACCTCAGCTTGTTTCTGTCCACAGACATGGTGCCGATCAGCGAGAAACTGCTGACTGCCACACACAGCCAGACCTCCCAGGCTGAGCTCCGGACCCTTCAGGTGGATCTGGACTTGGTGAAGCAGAGCCTTGCTGACCCCTCCAACACTCTGTCTGTTAGTGGCTTCTTCTTTCTGGTCTTCGCCTAGACTGCAGGAGACATACCTGCAGCTTGCATGTATGCAGGGTTTGTAAAGTCTGCAAAAAAAGCGGAGGTGCCTTGGAAATTCCAGAATTTCATGATAACGTTCAACATGTAACCTGCAGCAAGGAGATTTAAAAAAGAACAAACCTGCAAGGTCAAATGATAGTTGATGTAGGAAAATACTAAATTTGTTTAGCTTTGAGTGTGAGTGTTCAATTTGTTTGTGTAGCTGGTTTGGGAAATGATAAATAAAGTTTTGGAAAAGTTGGTGAATTTGAAGTAAAACTCCTGCGTGGACCCTGCCTGCAGTGTTATTTTGTTGTTGTTGTGGAGGTAGAGTTTCCATCCATGTGATTGGACATGCATAGTAATTTGTTTTAATGCTGCATGTGTGTTGTGTTACCATGCTGAATCTGAACAGCTGAACAGCACATAAGTTTGCTTTTCATTTTAGTTAGTTTATAGTTAAGTGATATTTCTGTGGTGCTAATCAAAGGTATAGTTCCAAGCACCTCACTTTAGGAACTGATGCGCTCATTTTGTACAAGTAAAGTTTCAAAATAATATGTGTGGTATTTATATGTTGGTGTATCCTGAAAAGTTAACTTTGTGATAAGGCTATGTTTTTCTTAAACCATCTGTTGCTCAGATGCACTGACAATCATAATGATTTTACAGTGAGTGACTGTTTACATGTAAACTTTCATTATTATGTGATTGCTGTGTACATTTAATCCCATCACTACCGCAGCCTGTAAAATTTCCGACCTGAAAGATGGACGAACACGCCTACAAACGGTATAGTTTCTGGTCCGATAACACATCTACTTTCAGTGCTATGCATTTTGATGAAAATCTTTTCACATTCCAGCGCTAAAAAGAAAAAAAAGCTTAAGGGTTTCAAATTTCGCACTTTTAGTGGTTGTTTTCAAGTAACATTGCAGCAGTGAAGGGTTAAAGTACTTAAACCTTCATTATTACGTGGTCTATGTGATGTACTTGCTGGGTGGCATGTAACGTTAGTGAAAGAGTTGGTCTGTGAGTCAGACAGGGAATGGTAACAAGTCACGTGTAGCTCTTTGTTCAAGGCTTGTCTCTTGCTGCTCAAAATACACATGCTTTCACTGTGAGTCAGAAAGGGAATGGTAGCACTAACAAGTCGTGTGTACCTCTTTGTTTAAGGCTTATCTCTTGCTGCTCAGATACACTTGCTTTCACTTTGACACTCAGCCACACTCAGTCCCATCCCTTAAAAAAAAATGTATTGCACATATACTGTGGGGCAATATCCACTTTTAGCCCTGTCGGTTCACTATCCTCAAATGGTTTGAGGATGCATTTGTGCTTGTGCATAGCACTGGCATAGCACGAAATAAACTGGTATGTAGCTATGCCAACATAGTGGATACTTCACAAGTTATTCTGTACACATGCATGCATGCACGCACACACACACACACACACACACACACACACACACACACACACACACACACACACACACACACACACATTCTCATACCATTTGAGGACTGCGAACCGACTGGACTAAAAGTAGACATTGCCTACTGTACACAAAGCATTCTTTCAGGTATTCACTGTCGGGTGTTTTTTATGCTCTTTAAAAAAAAAAAACTTTTGTTTTGCACTGGTGCAGCGATGTTGTGTCCATTTTTCAGGAGCTACAAGGATGTGACAGCGTCAAAGAAGCCACCCTAGGGTTTGATGATCTTGGTCCCTGTGAAGTGCTTCAAGGAAACCTCATGTATGTGTTTTTACACCAGCCTGTGTAGTTCTTTGTGTCGTGTATATGATCCCCCTGTCCTCACCCTTCTGCAGTGTTTGTGTGGTACATATCATACCCTTACCCTTACCTTCTGCACTGTGTGTGTGTGGTACATATGATACCCCAACCCCCACCCTTGCCTTCTGCACTGTGTGTGGTACACGTGATACCCTTACCCTTACCTTCTGCACTGTTTGTGTGGTACCCGTGATACCCTTACCCTTGCCTTCTGTACTGGTTGTGTGGTACTTCTAATAACCCTACTTCCCTTTTCTTCTGCACTGTTTTTGTGGTATATATAATACCCCTACCCACACCCTTGCCTTAACACTGTGGTACATATGATACCCCTACCGCCACCCTTGCCTTCTACACTGTTTGTGTGGTACATATACTCATACCCCCACCACTGCCTTCAACACTGTGTGGTACATACAATACCCCTGCCTTCACCCATGCCTTCTGCACTGTTTGTGTGGTACATATGATACCCCTACGCCTACCCTTGCTGTAACACTGTGTGGTACATATAATACTCCCACCCCCACCTGTGCCTTCTGCACTGTGTGTGGTACATGTGATACCCCTACCCCTACCCATGCCTTCTGCGCTGTTTGTGTGGTACATATGATATCCCTACCCCCACCCAGGCCGTGACACTGTGTGGTACATATCATACCCCTACCCCCACCCTTGCCTTCTGCACTGTTTGTGTGGTACATATGATACCCCTACGCTTACCCATGCTGTAACACTCTGTGGTAAGTATGATACCCTCACCCCCACCCTTGCCTTCTGCACTGTTTGTGTACTTTTAGCCCAGTTGGTTTGTGATCCTCAAATGGTATGAGAGTGCGTGTATGTGTGCGTGTATGTGTGCGTGCATGCGTGTGTGTGTGTGTGTGGATGGAATGAACTTGAAGTGTGCACTACAATGGCATGTCCACATCAGTTCATTTTGTATTATGCCAGTGTAGACACACACAAATGCATTTTCATACCATTTGAGGACTGCGAACTGACTGAACTGAAAGTGGATATTGCTGTCCCCCCCATCCCCCCCCCCCCCCCCCCCCCCCCCACCCCCATTGTGACTTGACAGAAATTTTGTGTTGCATGCACCTTCTTGGGTGGTGCCTAAGAATGCTCTTTGAAAGCCTGCTTTGTCACCTTTAGTGAGAATTACATTTATTGATGCTGATTCCGATAAACTTGACCCTAAGGTCACAGAGTACTTTGAAGAAAAGTAATCAAAATTGTAATGTATTTTTCCTGTTTTGAATGTGAGTCATCTGAGTCTGCCCTCATTGCTGTGTTTAATTCGTCTCCTTTTTTTCTCTTTATCTGTATTAGTATGCACACGCATGTATGATATAGGTCAGGGTCATATGCATTTGAATTCATTGCGGTTTGTGTGAGTGTGTGTGTGTATGTGTGTGTGTGTATGTGTGTGTGTGTGTATGTGTGTGTGTGTGTTTTTCCATATAATACTCTATGTACATTGTTTTTGGTAGGACTGTACACATGTATAGAATATTGTAGTTAGGTTAATATGTATCATGCAAGTGCTCAGGGCATTGATGAGTGCATGATAAATGTGCGTTATTATTTTTAGTATATACCTTATAATTAGTTCTGTCTTAGACTGGTGAATGATGCCAGTCTGTGTTCCATTGCAGGAAGCAGTTCTGTCTTAGACTGGAGAATGATGCCAGTCTGTGTTTCCATTGCAGGAAGCTGTTGCTGACGTTTGTAGGGGAAATCCATCAGTTTGACATCCTCAGTGCCCACTTGCTGTATGGAACCGTCCTGGTTTACATTGAGCTGGGGGACTTTGAACTGAAAATGGTCAGTCACAATGCATGCCCACACAAACCCCAAAGCCTGCCCTTCTAGTAGTAAGCAAGGTTCTGTATTCATTCATTCAGCTCATGCCGTCCTCAGCTGCAAAAATAGCATGACCTTCAAATTTGCATTGAAAGCACACTAGGTGATGGGCCATGGTGTTGACCTTTAGAGAAGGCTTGATCCCTGCTGGTTTTGCAACAACAACAACAAAAGATTTATTGGTTTTGGTTTAACTCTTTTCCAACCTGTGTAATATTATACTCTTAGTTTATGAACAGCTTTCTTGTAAGTTGTATTTTTGTTCTCTCTCCAGATCTCTCTGCAGGTGCTGACTCGGCTCCTGAAAGTGCATGGCATAGTCTTCTCCACCAACGTGAAAGAGCGTCTGATTTCCGTTGTCATAGCGATGGTGGAGTTGCTTGTCTCTGGCTGCAAGGAACTGGAACGAGAGTAAGCTTGAAAATGTTTCATGCTTGTAGTTTACTGTTTACATTTGTGTGACAAAATTTATGGTTTTTAAGAAGAAACAAATGTAAGGGAATTAAGACTGGATGTATCTCAAGAGCTTTTTTTTTCTTTTCTTCTTCCGGTGCACTTTATGTGGGTGAGGTTGATGCTATAACTAGTATAAGTAATGTACTGCACATGCATCCAGTGGTATAATCAAATTTCAGTCACAGTAAGATCCAGACACAAAGGTTCGAAAGAATGCTGTTTATTAGGACAAAACATAACTTGCACATTTTTGGGATATTCCTCTTTATCAAGCTACAAATTGACACTTAAACAACAGATAAATGGAGAATGAGGTGTAGAACTAAGACACTTAACTGCTTTTGGAGGACCTATGTTGTTTTCATGTCCAGTGTTTGGAAGCAGTCTTAGTGGTGGTAAGGAATCCTGTGGGCATTTTATTGCTGTTTTTCTCTCAGCATGTACTAAACATTTTTGATTTTATTCTTCTTTGGGAGAGACATGTGAATGGTAACTTCAGTGCCTTTGTGAAACTGAAGAATATGATTCTCAGTTTCTTGGGAGGCTGCGTGTGAACTCGGACAATCACGATTGTTGGTTTCTAGTGATTTTGTGTGTGAAATTGAAGTTCATGATTCTGGATTTCTAGGGAGGCTGCATGCAAACTTGGACAATCATGATTGTTGGTTTCTAGTGATTTTGTGTGTGAAATTGAAGTTCATGATTCTGGATTTCTAGGGAGGCTGCATGCAAACTTGGACGATCACAATTGTTGGTTTCTAGTGATTGTGAAACTGAAGTTTGTGATTCTGGATTTCTAGGAAGGCTGCATGCGAACTTGGATGATCACAATTGTTGGTTTCTAGTGATTTTGTGTGTGAAATTGAAGTTCATGATTCTGGATTTCTAGGGAGGCTGCATGCAAACTTGGACGATCATGATTGTTGGTTTTTAGTGATTGTGAAATTGAAGTCCATGATTTTGGATTTCTAGGGAGGCTGCATGCAAACTTGGACGATCACAATTGTTGGTTTCTAGTGCTTGTGAAACTGAAGTTTGTGATTCTGGATTTCTAGGGAGGCTGCATGCGAACTTGGACGATCACAATTGTTGGTTTCTAGTGATTGTGAAACTGAAGTTTGTGATTCTAGATTTTTAGGGAGGCTGCATGCGAACTTGGACGATCATGATTGTTGATTTCTAGTGATTCTGTGTGTGAAATTGACGTTCATGATTCTGGATTTCCAGGGAGGCTGTGCAGCTGGAAGACAGTTTGGCCAAGTTGGTGGAAGGCATGATAGATGTGGATAAACGAGACCAGGACAGACACATCGTCCTCACAAGATCGGACCTCCAGCAGCTGTTCACATCAATTTCGCAACACCTGGCCGCTCATGGAATTGACAAACTGGCGACAGCCACGCTGCGGACATCGGTGTTGAGGCTGCTGTGCTACGCGTTGGACAGGTTGCCTAGGATTGTTTTGCGCAGTGTGGGAAGAGTGTCTGTGGAACAGCTGGCCTCTTTGCTGCTGGCTTTGTTGGGAGGACAGTGCACAGATTTGCAGGTGTGTGTCTGTGTATGTGGGTGCATGTGTGGGTATGCACATGTGTGCATGCTTGCAAGTGTGGGTGTAGTTGTTTATATGGATCATTATATGGGCATGCATATGTGTGTTGTGTGTGTGTGCATGTGTATGTACATGTGCACATGTGTGGGTATGTGCATATGTGCATGTTTGTGAGTGTGGGTATAGGTGTGTGTGTGCATGTGTGTGTATACATGTTCAGTTTGATATGTGTTTGGTACATGTTCAGTTTGGTACATGGTCAGTTTGATATGCATTCAGTTTGGTACATGTTCAGTATGGTATACATTCATGGTATATGTTCAGTTTGGTGTGTTCAGTTTGGTATGCGTTCAGTTTGGTACGTGTTCAGTATGGTATACATTCATGGTATATGTTCAGTTTGGTATGTGTTCAGTTTGCAGCTCCACTGCTGTCGAGGTTGGTGATGCTGGAGGCAGTGAGTGCCACATCCAGAGACTCACATCCTTTGCCACAACCACAACCACAGACACCAAAGCCTGTGACCGCGCCCCAGGCCCGAGTGTCACAGTCACAGCAGACACCATCCAGACTAAAGCGCAAGAGGTTTGAATCCTGTGTTTCTTTCTGGTGTGTGCAGGATGAAGTCAGAACGGTGTTACATGTGTGATTACTGCTGCTTTGGTGTGCTGGACTGGCAGGGTAGTGATTTTACCTGTGTATATGAATTGGCAAAGGGGATCTATTTTTCAAAAGGGGTGGGAGGGGGTGAGCCCTTGAAATGGAATTAGCATCATAATCAGACGGTTGAAATTTGTTCAGTACAACACGTTTATCTATACACACTGCAGGAGTTCATTGCACATTAGCTATGAATAGCAAAAGATGAAGTCACAGAACTGATGGGTGTGCAGTGACACTGAAAAAGCCACTGTGATGTTTTATTTTTTAATGCGGTTGAGGTTAATCTTTGTGTGGTTTTTAAATACATGACAAAATCACGAAGAAAATGCTTTTTTTATGGTTTAAAAAAAAATGTGTTTACAGGGAATAGTTTGTGTGTTTTAATTTAGCAAAACTCTTCATAGGGGTGTTATGGTGGTCTAAACTAATCAGCAGCAGCATTTTCTGTGAAACAGGAAGTCTTGTGATCATTTACTGTACAGTCATCTGAGTGTATATTTTTTTTACCCAGCCCGTAAAGGCAGCTTTGAGATATATTGTTGACATAAAGGGTCTACATTAAACACTTTTTATTATGTTTCTTTTACAGACCTGAAGTTCCCAGTCATGTTGAAAGCAAAAAGAAGAGAACACAGCTGTTCCAGAGATTGCTTGACAGAGCATATGAGATAATGGCTATGGAAAATGACATGGTAATGTACTATAGGTGTTTGAAAAGACACATGCCTAGGACCATGCACATGTGTACGACTATGACTGCCCATATGCTTGCACACAAGCTGTATGCTTGTGTGAATCTGCTAATGCACCCAACCGCACACCTGCAAAAACATGGACGCGCATGCTTGCACACACGCATGCACACAGACACCCACATGCATACACTCATGCACACACGCATGCATGCACAACACACTTTCTGTCTCTCCCCTTCTGTCTTTCCATGTATTCCCCTTCCTCTCTTTTCATCACTTGCTTAGACGCAACTTTCTTTGTGAAGCAGCTTTGCTCCGGGAAGCAAAATGAGAAGACTGTGATGAAGTGTAAATAAAAAAAAAAAGAGTCTGAAACAAGAATGACTGCTAGCGTTCAGCAACATAGCTCAACCAAAAGCAGATAAATGTCTTAGCTCTACATCTCGTTTCTCACTGTTTAGCTGTTTAAGTGTCATCTTGTAGCTTGATAAAGTGGATTTTGAATGTTGTGTTTTGTCCTACTAATTTACTAAATAGCGTTCTTTTGAATCTTTTATGTGTTTGGATCGTGTGTAAACGAGGCTTGACTGTGTTTCTGTTGCAGACAGCCTGTGTTCCAGCACTGGCAGCAGGGAGTTTACTGTGTGAAGTTGCTGCTCGCTGTGCCCTGGAGACCAGAGTCATGAATGGGACAGGGTATGCGTGTGTGTGTGTGTGTGTGTGGTCTGAATGTGTTCGTGTATGTGTGTTGTGATGTGTGTATGTGTGTGTGTGCGTGCATGTATGTGTACATGTGTGTAGGCATTTGTATTTGTGGGTGCATTTGTGTCTGTGACACTGTGCACATGCATGCTGTCATCTATGTGTGTGTGTGTATGCACATGTGCATGTACGTTTGTGTCTGAGCACATTTGTGTCCATGTTGTGTGTGTGTGTGTGTGTGCGCGCATGCAAATGCATGTGTGCATGCATGTATGTCTGTGTGTGTTTATGTATGTGCATGTGTTTGCATGCTTGTGTGTGTGTCCATGTCAGTGTGTCAAGAGATGAAATTTAATGCTTTTACTTGGACAGTCAGGTAAGTCAACACCTGCAGAATACCATTAACCAGACCTTGAACTGAATGCGACTCTATAGCTTTACTCATCTCATTTCAGGATGTATGATGTCGAGGACTACCTGAGCCCCGGTATGATTCAGAAGGTGTGCGCTTGCTTCTGTGGCTACCTGACAGGTGAAGTGGTGTCTTCAATGGAGAAAGCTGCACAGTGTGTAGCTCTTGAAGACATCATCAGATCTCTCAGCACTCTGCTTGCCTGTCATGGTAAGAGTGAACACTACTTCCTCTGCTTCGTTCTTAGTCTTATTATTGAAGAAAGAACCAAAAAATCTGAAACGGGGATGACTGCTAGCTTTCTGAAACAAGATCCAAATGCACCCCAACTGCATCAGGATGAGTGCAGTATTTTGATTTATCACTGTTTGATTGATGTCGCTTTGAGAAAGGGGCTTACCCTCAGATTTGCATGTTTTGTAAGGCCATATTAGTGTTCTTTTTAACTGTTTATGTGTTTGGATCTTATTGTTGAAGACTGTTTTTTTGGTCACCCATCCTTTTTTGAGATGGTCAAGTGAGGAGGGAGGCCACCTACAGATTCCTCTGTGTATTTTTGTCCCAGACTTTGTGTAGATGTGAGGGCTGTTTTTTTTTGCAGCAAGGTGCTTGAGACACAGACACGGTCAATACTGCAGTTTAGGTTATAAGTCTCACTTGTATTAAGACTAGGATGATTTTTTTTTCTTTCCGTCTTAATGATTGGGGCTGCTATTGTATTAATCGTCATTATTTTTAATCCTGCAGAATTAAGAATGAAAATGTTAATTTTTCCATTGTGTAACAGTTTTCAGTTATTATTCTTTTGTTGTTGTTGTTGCTTTGATATTTTCTGTCCTTTGGTCTGATTTTTGTAATCCTTTGTCTATTTGTAGTTTGTTTAAAGCCTGGCTGACTGGTCTACTTGGTTGTTCCTTTGACCTGTTTTCGTGTGTGTGTTTTCATACCTGATCAATTTGTAGTTTGTTTAAAGCCAGGCTGACTGGTCTACTTGGTTGTTCCTCTGACCTGTTTTTGTGTGTTTCAGACCTGATCAGTTTGTAGTTTGTTTAAAGCCTGACTGGTCTACCAGGTTGACCTGTATTTTTGTCTCTCTATAATCCCGTATCTATTTTGTCTAAAGCTTGACTGGTCTAGTTGGTTGTTTCAGATCTGATCACTCTGCCAACCGAACAGCTTCAAGATTTTGCATGGATGCTCAGTTTACCATGGCTTCTGGTTTGTGGTTTAGTTTAATATTTGTTCATACATCATACATATTAAAATGAAACGTTGATTGATGGTAGCATATATTGAACTTATTTACTTTATTTCAAGGCCACAGCAGTGCCAGAGAGTTGAAACTTAAAGCTTAAGTTCTTACTGGATCATGTGCAGTCTTTCCACGGTGATGAAATGCATGGACTAGGCCATGTGTATAATGCTGTTTAATACTTTAAAACTTAAGAAACTGCAAGTCGTTGGAGCATTTGCTCTTCTTGTTTTCTGCTTTGTTTGTAGAAAACATTTAAAGCTTGTTTTCATGTCAAACTACAGACAAAACTAAACAGACCGACTGTGGTTAAGAAGCAACTTTTGAATCACTCTGTTTTTTTGGCTGGTGAGCAGATTTTATCCGAAAAGGATGTTGCTGTACAGTTTTGTAAAATTAGTTTCTTTTGTTATGGAACGATACCAGTTGGCAAGACCTGCGATCACTGTACAGTTTTATAAAATGGCTCTCCTTTGTTATGCAATGATACCAGTTGGCAAGACCTGTGATCACTGTACAGTTTTATAAAATGACTCCCTTTTGTTATAGAATGACCCCAGTTAGCAAGACCTGTGATCACTGTACAGTTTTATAAAATGTCTCCCTTTTGCTATAGAATGATACCAGTTGGTAAGACCAACGATCGATGTACAGTTTTATAAAATGATTCCCTTTTGTTACAGAATGATACCAGTTGGCAAGACCTACGACCCAGCCAAGCTCGGGTAGTTTCTCGTGTTAGCCAGGTGCTGGCTGATCAGATGGGTAAGGTTATTTTTTGCAGACGTGCACATGTCAGCCATAATTTGGGAAAACAACACCCCCCATTATAGCCCTGTATGCTCTGCTGCTTGCTAACAGAATTGAAAAACAGACATGTACACAAATAGGTCATCAACATCAGTCATAAAAAAGGCAGGCTCAAAACATCACATGAAAAATTAAAAAAGATTGAAAAGACAGTCCGATCAGAGTGTGATTTGTCATTGGCCGACTGACACTGTGTTTGCCCTGTGCAGAGTAAGTTGTGATTTGTCTGATTGACACTGTGTGTTTGCCTGTGCAAAATTGGGTGTGATTTGTCATTGGCTGACTGACGCTGTGTTTGCCCTGTGCAGAGTAAGTTGTGATTTGTCTGATTGACACTGTGTGTTTGCCTGTGCAAAATTGGGTGTGATTTGTCACTGGCTGACTGATGCTGTGTTTGCCCTGTGCAGAGTAAGTTGTGATTTGTCTGATTGACACTGTGTTTGCCTGTGCAAAATTGGGTGTGATTTGTCACTGGCTGACTGATGCTGTGTTTGCCCTGTGCAGATCTGAGTGTGATTTGTCAGTGTGTGAGAGGTCTTGCCTTGGCCCCCAAAGAGTGCGCTCCATCCTGGAGGGTGCATGTGTTTACACTCGCATTGGTAAGGAAAAATTCAGCGTTTCTTTTGCAGTCTTTGTTTGGAACAGATGAACTTGACCAGTTCAGTACAGAACCTTGTCTGTTAGACATAGTACCTTGTCAGTTTTAATCTCTCCAATGATTGTGGTTGTAAATCATATATTTTACATCAGGGTTAGCAAGGATGTCAAGGGTTGCAACCCATTAAATCCATTAGCTGTAATTTCAGCAGACTTTTCCAGACTGATGCATCAACTACAAATGCCTGTGTGACTGTGTGGGGTAGGCAGTTAGGGGTGGATGTGGGTGGATCGGCGGGTGATGCCTGACAGCACTGAAAGTTTGAGGATTAACTATGGCGGTGTGTGCATGTTCGTACACAGCCTTGCCTCCAACTATTCTGCACAGCTTTGAATCATACGGGACTAATGACCTTTAGCTACTGTGTTGATATGCAATCAGGTACTAGTGTGTAGTGTTGGGATACTTGGTGTTTGTTCAGGGACTTGTGTGTTGATGTGTGTTCAGGTGCTAATGTATAGTGTTGGGCTACTAAGTAAACATGGTGCTTAATGTACACAGAAACCATAAGGCTTATTAGGGATGGGGAGAAGGGGGTATGGAGGTTGGGGGAGAGGGAGATTATATACCTGTCGCTACACTGTCACCACCAGAATGACTTCTGCATTAAGGTGGGCAGTAATGAGAGCAATTTTCATGTTTCATAATTGTGAAGGACAAAGTCACAAGACAGTGTCCACAGACCACAACTTTTGAAGCGAAAGGAGAGTGGAAGTGGAATCGAACCGAGGTCCCTCTGCTTACCAGCCTAACGCCTTACCACTAGGCCAAACCAGCTCACGTTAGGGCACTTGGTGTTTGATCAGAGACTAGTGTGTTGGTGCTCATAAAGGTGCTAGTATGTGGTGCTTGTTCAGGTATTTGGTGTTTGTTGGATGACTTGTGTTGATGTCTGTGCGTGGTTGTTTGCGTTGCAGTCTGATTCCAGGCAGGAGGTGAAGCAGGCTGCGATCTCGGTGTTCCCCTTGTTCATCTTCAACCTGGGACCCAACTTCATGCATCTCATCAAGCAGTGTCTGCAGTGCGTAATTCCTTTCACATTTGTTGCTTCTTTTTCTTTCTGCTTTTACCCCCTGAACTCGCGAGAGTCACCTAGTAGAACTAGGTGAGAGGTTTGTGTATGTAGCTGCTGTCCTGCATTGTTGTGCCATTCAGTTCAGGCAGCTGTACTGCATCTTCAGGGGTAAACCACACCTAGTACCTAGCACAGACTTGTTTGTGGGGAGGTACTGACAAGAAAGGACCAAAATTCCCAGACGGTAGAAGGAGAGAGAAGGAAAACTGTATGTGACTGCACTGTTGTCACCAGAGTGAATCTGCATTCAAACAGGCAGCAATGTGAGCCACATTATTTCAGTGTTGGTGCATCGGGGAGTGGGGTGGGGTGGGGTTGCAGAGTCATTAGGGAGGATCCATGCACCCTGTTTTTGAAGAGACAGGTGAGCTGACGCAGATTCGAACAGCATCTGTTTACCAGTTAGGAACCTTACCTGTATGTCAAGCCAGCTTGCATTGATGGCAGTTTGGGAAGAGACTCAGTAGTCAGAGCTAAATGATTTACAGGTGATCATGGGGGGAAGGGGGGGGGGGGGAGATACAAACATGCATGATCCATTTAGTTGTCTAGTGTACATTCTGTTACATGCTGACACAGGTTTGTTCTGTGGGTGTAATGCTGACACAGATTTGTTCTGTGGGTGTAATGCTGACACAGGTTTGTTCTGTGGGTGTAATGCTGACACAGGTTTGTTCTGTGGGTGTAATGCTGACACAGGTTTGTTCTGTGGGTGTCATGCTGACACAGGTTTGTTCTGTGGGTGTAATGCTGACACAGGTTTGTTCTGTGGGTGTCATGCTGACACAGGTTTGTTCTGTGGGTGTAATGCTGACACAGGTTTGTTCTGTGGGTGTCATGCTGACACAGGTTTGTTCTGTGGGTGTCATGCTGACACAGGTTTGTTCTGTGGGTGTAATGCTGACACAGTGAGATGGTTTGCAGGCCGATGACACATGATCCATGCCCCAGGGTACAGAATGCTGTCGCCTTGGTCCTTGGGGACCTCGCCTGTGTTGCTGCTCAGACTGTTCATTTTGACAGGTATGGCAATGTGAACTGTTCAGTTTGACAGGTACAGGTCAGTAAACTGTTAACCTTGACAAGTGGGGGACTGTGAACTGATCACTTTGATAGGTATGACAATGTAAACTGTTCACTTTGACAAGTTTGGGACTAAACTGTTCATTTTGACAGGTATGGTACTGTATACTGTTCACTTTGACAGGCACTGCAGTGTGAACTGTTCAGTTTGACAGGTATGGGACTGTAAACTGTTCACTTTGACAGGTACAGATCAGTAAACTGTTCAATTTGACAGGTTTGGGACTGTTAACTTTGACAGGTATGGGACTGTAAACTGTTCACTTTGACAGGTACAGGTCAGTAAACTGTTCAAGACAGGTTTGGGACTGTAAACTGTTAACTGTGACAGGTATGGGACTGTAAACTGTTCACTTTGACAGGTACAGGTCAGTAAACTGTTCACTTTGAAAGGTTTGGGACTGTAAGCTGTTAACTTTGACTGGTATGGGACTGTAAACTGTTCACTTTGACAGGTACATGATTGTAAACTGTTCACTATGACAGGTATGGGACTGTAAACTGTTCACTTTAACAGTTACATTTTGTCTGGTATTGGCTGTAAACTGTTCAATTTGTCAGGTATTGAGAACTGCTTACTTTGACAGGTGAGATTTATTTATTTATTAGGCTTTGATTCCAATTGTTGCAAATTTCATGCTGCATGGTTTTATTATAATTTAGTTTTCTGTTCCAAGATCCAAGATTCAGCTGTTTAGATGATGTGTTGCTTGCACACTGTTTTCAGGTCTGGCATCAAAGAGCGGAGTGAGCCGGTCTTTCAGCTGACTTGGGTGGAGTGTTCCAAGTGCTCTGAGAAAGGTAAACACATGATGTGCTTGTTTACCTGTCTAAATACAATGGATCACATTCATCTCATAATTAGTTAAACCTTTTCTGGTCTCTTTGTCTGATGTTCGAAGTCTTTTGATGTCCGCTTTGTACTTTGCCCTGATGATGTGCTTATTTACCTGTCTAAATACAATGGATCACATTCATCTCATAATTAGCGAAACCTTTTCTGGTCTCTTTGTCTGATGCCTGAAGTCTTTTGATGTTCGCTTTGTAGGTCTCTCAAAATTGTCAGCTAGTGGGCAGTTATTTGTTAGTGTTCATATGGCGGTAAGTTTGTCATGGACAACTCATGTAAACTCAAATTATATGAGGCATTTCTTTTATAACGCCCACATTGCTTATACCAACACAAATGAAACCAGACTTGTTTGAATCCAGGTGGAACTCTTTTTTCTTTTCTTTTTCTCTCTTTTTTTCTTTTTCTTTTACCTGGGGCATATATGTCTTGTGTTTATGTCCGTGCTTGGATGCTGTGTTACTTCCACAGTCTTGTTAGTACCCAAACCTTTTGGAGAGCGCCGACAGCATCAATGGACAGCTGCATGGATATATATATAAAGAGAAGGGGTTCAGTGGCGTAACCAGTTTTGGCAGAGTTTGGAGGAAGGTGCCGAAAAGCTATACTTGGAGTGGTGTGCCCCGGAGAAGCAGAGGCATGTGGCTTAGTGTGACCTTGAGGTTGTCTGTGTTCTTGTCCCCCAGGTCATGTGTACCATTGGTTTCAGGTGAAGGTGCGCAGTCCAAGCAGGTTGACCCCAAGCTGCTTGCGCCGTTCTTGTCAATGCTGAAATCGGAAGATGTCGATGTGAGGAAAAGTGAGTGTTTTTGTTTCTGCTTTAATGTTGTTGTTTCTCTCATTTCACAACTGCATTGTTATGGATCCAGCTGTGTTCCATTGCTCTGTCTGTGGAATTTGTGTCTTTAGTGAAAGACTGTACAGAGAGATAATCAGTTAAGATCAGTCAGATCAAAATACTTTATCTAGTGTCAATAAAAACAACAGTAACACTTTATTTGTTTAAAAGTATCATTGAAAATTTAAGCTTTGGCGGCACAAAAAATGCTGCCAGTAACAAAGTCAGTAAGACTGATCATCAGCAATGTTTGTATTAAAACTGAGACCCCACAATATGCATGTAACTTACGGACAGATTTTGGGTCAAAGGACAGCTGTAAATTGCATTTCTATGTCAGAAATACTGCAGGATTTGTATGATTGTTTTCGATAAAAAATTAATCTATTTTCTGAGACTTTTATCATTATGCTGTCTTTTCCATTGTCTCTTTTGTTTTTCTATGTGCCATATCAAACTGGTAGCTGGCTTTGCAAAACCTAACATGGGGTTGGTTTGTTTCTGCTTTTGCTGTATGGAGATTTTATATCAGTTTGAAGCTTTGGTATCTTGGGACACCACATTTGTATCATTGGTAGGAGCTGCCACAAATATCATTTTTTGTCACAACAAACACGTGTTTGTCTTTTGTTGTGACAAAAGTTTGCTTGTCGTGATAAAGCATTTGTCATATGTCGTGACAAGCATACTTTTGTCACGACAAAACTCATCCTTTTTTTGTGACAAAAATGATACTTGAGGCAGCTCCCGCCAATGATGCATTCAGGCATAGTTGTACAGGGTACTTCTAAAATGGGAATGAAGAGTATTGAAGTAATCTGAGCCACAGCCAATGATGCATTCAGGCATAGTTGTACGGGGTACTTCTAAAATGGGAGTGAAGAGTATTGAAGTAATCTGAGCCACAGCCAATGATGCATTCAGGCATAGTTGTACAGGGTACTTCTAAAATGGGAGTGAAGAGTATTGAAGTAATCTGAGCCACAGCCAATGATGCATTCAGGCATAGTTGTACAGGGTACTTCTAAAATGGGAGTGAAGAGTATTGAAGTAATCTGAGCCACAGCCAATGATGCATTCAGGCATAGTTGTACAGGGTACTTCTAAAATGGGAGTGAAGAGTATTGAAGTAATCTGAGCCACAGCCAATGATGCATTCAGGCATAGTTGTACGGGGTACTTCTAAAATGGGAGTGAAGAGTATTGAAGTAATCTGAGCCACAGCCAATGATGCATTCAGGCATAGTTGTACGGGGTACTTCTAAAATGGGAATGAAGAGTATTGAAGTAATCTGAGCCACAGTTTGCTCACTGCATGCTATTTTATGTTCTGTTCAGATATGGTGAGAAGGCTCAAGTCCATATTCTGCCACATTCCTGTCCGTCCCCACAATGCAGCCACTGTCAGCATGCTGGACGCTTGCCTGTGTGCTGTGGAGGACAAAGACTTCCACGTCCGCATGCTCTTCTCGTGAGTTGATTCAGTTCAGCTTCAAGGGGAAACCATGGGAAGAAGCATCGTGCAGCCTTTCTCTTTTCAAAAACCATAACTTTGGTCACATTGCCCTGAGATATGAGTGTGTGTGTGTGCGTGTGTGCGTGCGTTTGTGTGTGTTCCTCAGTGTTTTTGTGGGGGTGGTGGGGGTGGGGGGGTGTTCCTCTGTGTGTGTGTGTGCGTATGTGTGTGTTCCTGTGTGTGTGTGTTGTATGCATTGAATCTTGAAAATGTGTACATTTAAGAATGTGCAAGTGCTTAGGGCCTGTTTCAGGTTAGGCGCTCTAAGTACCCATTATTATTATGAGCTAGAACTGGAATAATAATAAAATAAACAACTCACATTTGTTTTTTTAGTCAGTTTATGATCCAGTTGGTTAAAAACCGATGAGAGTCACAAAAAAGCATGTCTATGAGCACTGCCATTTTGTGTGTGTGTGTCAGTCTGTATCTGTGATGACATGAATAAGGCTGGTAAGTGAAGTAGCATGGCTGCACCATGAGGAGCCGAAATTTGAAGCAGAATGGTTCTTCTGTTTCTTACATATTGATATAACAACCATGGGAAGCCTGAAAAGAGAAATATTTGCACATTTTCTTCCTACCTGTACCCACCTCCCCCCCCACCCCCCATTTTGACTGTCATTTTCTTCTGACTGCAGCCGAGCGGTTATGTGTCTGGTGAGTCAGCGAGAGGCGTCATTTGGATCAGAAGAAATCTCATCAGACACAGACAGGATGATTGTGGACAGGTGCAAGGCAGCATGCGTGAAAGCATGTGACACTTCTGACCACCAGCTTCACGAGACGGTCCTCATCACTGTTGGACAGCTGGCAAGGTGTGGCGGCCTTGCTTATTGATTGTGTCTAGAAGCTGGAGTAAGACTGAAGTTATGGCTTCTGGTAGCTGGCGAGGTATGGCGGCCTTGCTTATTGATCGTGTCTAGAAGCTGGAGTGATTGTGTCTAGAAGCTGGAGTAAGACTGAAGTTCTGGCTTCTGGTAGCTGGCGAGGTATGGCGGCCTTGCTTATTGATCGTGTCTAGAAGCTGGAGTAAGACTGAAGTTATGGCTTCTGGTAGCTGGCGAGGTATGGCGGCCTTGCTTATTGATTGTGTCTAGAAGCTGGAGTAAGACTGAAGTTATGGCTTCTGGTAGCTGGCGAGGTATGGCGGCCTTGCTTACTGATCGTGTCTAGAAGCTGGAGTAAGACTGAAGTTATGGCTTCTGGTAGCTGGCGAGGTATGGTGGCCTTGCTTATTGATCGTGTCTAGAAGCTGGAGTAAGACTGAAGTTATGGCTTCTGGTAGCTGGCGAGGTATGGCGGCCTTGCTTATTGATTGTGTCTAGAAGCTGGAGTAAGACTGAAGTTATGGCTTCTGGTAGCTGGCGAGGTATGGCGGCCTTGCTTATTGATCGTGTCTAGAAGCTGGAGTGATCATGTCTAGAAGCTGGAGTAAGACTGAAGTTATGGCTTATGGTATGGATTTAGGCTTGTGTGTCATGAATATGAGTGTGGGCTTGTGTGCCCTCTGTCATGATTTGAAGTGGGGCATGATGTTGACTGATGTTGGTAGGTATTGCTAGTCACAATTCCTTTGAAAGACTTGCAATGTGTTCTGCACTGAGAAGTCAGATGTGTTGCCAGTGACAGGGTGACATGTTTCAAACTGTGTGATCAGGTGTGCTGAGGGTGACATGTTTCAAACTGTGTGACCAGGTGTGCTGAGGGTGACAGGGTGACAGGTTTCAAACTGTGTGACCAGGTGTGCTGAGGGTGACATGTTTCAAACTGTGTGACCAGGTGTGCTGAGGGTGACAGGTTTCCAACTGTGTGACCAGGTGCGCTGAGGGTGACATGTTTCAAACTGTGTGATCAGGTGTGCTGAGGGTGACAGGGTGACTTGTTTCAAACTGTGTGACCAGGTGTGCTGAGGGTGATCTGCTGCTGTCGACTGTCATCATGCTGCTGGAGAACCGACTGTCCTTCACCCCAGTGGTGGCTCCCACAGCCTTTGATGAGGTGAACTTCACTCACACACTTGGAGACACACACACACACCTGGGGACGCACGCACCTGGTGACACACACACATCTGGGGACACACACATCTGGGGATACTTACCTGGGGACACACACACCTGGGAACATGCACACCTGGGGATATGCACACACCTGGGGATACACACACCTGGCAACACACACACATACCTGGTGAACACACACACCTGGGGACACACACACACACACACACACACACCTGGATACACACACACCTGGGGATATGCACACACCAGGGTACACACACACACACCTGGGGACACACACATCTTTTGACACACATACCTGGGAACACACACACCTGGGGACTTTCAGACATTCACACATGCTTGGGGACACACACACACACACACACACACACACACACACTTGGGACACATGCACACCTGGGGACATTCAGACATTCACACACACATGGTGACACACACACACATTCTGTGACAAAGTGGGTTTTTTCTTTCTGTCTGTGACTGATGTGCAGAAGATGTAAAACGGTTAGTTTCCATGTTACAGCTTCAGGCTGTCGCTGCGTACAAACAGGTCACCCCACAGCAGCTGTTCAGCAGGTTCAAGCCTGCACTTTGCAAGGTGAGTATCACTATCATGTTTGCCACATCCGAACTGACACACATGTGCACGTGAGAAGAATGGCTGAATCTGTTGACCTACAACTCAATTAAAGTGGTACTGAATGTGGGTTCTGGGGATGCTGTTAGTGTGCTGGCTTAAATAAATAAATAAATATTTTTTAAACCCAGTCAAACATGATGGCTGGATCATGGCAGAACTTTGTACTGAAGGAACTGCAAATACAAGAAAGCGTGTAGGGGAAGCCGCCTTATTGGGTGGTTCAGGCGGGGTTGTTAACTCCCTTGACTTTTGCCCAGCATTGCTTATGTCCCTTGGCAGCTTTTACTTCCGGTGTGTACTTTCTTCGCAATGGAAGGCAGTGACAGTGAATTTGTGAATTTTACACTGACAACTTTAAAGGCATTTTTGGAGATCTGTAGTCAGAATGTGTCTGGCAACAAGCAATAACTTGTTGCTTATGCTACAGGATGCCCCAAAACACATTTTTCACAAAACTGCGATCTTCTGGTCAGCCAAAAAACAATGCAAAGACACTATTTTGTTCCACCCTCCATTTCCTTTCCCTGGTAATTTTTGCTACTGCAACAGTGGTGGCATTTGTACTGCTTCGCAAATTCTAGGTTTAACTTCCATTGTTATACACAGCGTGAAGCAACACCTACTCAGAAATCTGCCTGGAAGTGATGCTGTGACCCCTCGCGACTTTTGGCATGAAAGATTACAAAGGGCATTCACTTGTCCAAACCTGCTTCACTGAACTGCCCAGTAGGAAAGCAACTGGGACATCAAAGTTGGTTCTTCTGAGCAGAATCTTGCACTGAAAGAGTTCAAAATGCAAAAAAATATGCAATGGGGACATGATGATCACTTTCCATGGGATTAGCTGAAGTGTGCAAATTGGAAACCTGTTGAAAGTTTGCTTGGGTGACATTTTTTGTTCCTGTGCTGGTTTGGAGGCTTAAATATGAAAAGCAGAAATGTCTTGAATAAAGTGGTGAATGTGTGTGGCAAGGTTGTGGGTGAAAGACAAGAACACTTAAATCAGTTGTATGAACAACGTGGTACGGAATGCTAGGGTGATTGTAGATGACAACAGCCATGTCCTGCTAAATATGAGCTTCTTCCATCTGGTAGACGATTTCGCATACCTAAATCAAATATGGTTGCTTTCAGTAGCATTTCTGCAGTCAGTAGCATTTCTGAACAGATAAATCTGTTCAAATGCCAGAGCCGTGTGTGTGTGTAAATTATGTAAATTACTAGTTTGTTTATTATGTAACTTTCATATTTTCAATAACTGTTCTTTTGAGTTTTAAAGTATAAAATATGTGTTATTGTGTCCTGTGATGTGGTTAATGTTCACCCACATTTTAATTTCTCTGATGAGATAATAAAGTAATTTTGAATTTTCAGTTTCTGGTGGAGGCGATGCTGGCAGCCCAGACAACAGCTGGCCACAGTGACGCTGAGAACATTCTGCAGACTGTGGCCAACACCTTCGGCTTTCCTGATGTCAAAACATTCCTGCAGGTCAGAATTTGATTCTGTTTTCTGAGTTTGCTTTCAGAGTTGTCTTACACTGTCTTGCAAAATGTCTGACCATCTGCACAGTATTCAGAGTTAATGTCCTCAGATGTTGGACTGACATATTACGGACAATTCAGAAGGCGTAATCTCGGAGATACCTTTTACCAACTGATCTGACACTTTTTATTGGTGTTTGTGAAGTTGTTTCCCTTTCAAAGGTAAAGTCTGAAACAGAATGAGGCCCAAAGTGCTTGTGCAGAATCAACGTATAAGGGAGTTAATTAGCACTCAGTACAGGGTACATAAACTCCACAGAGGTAATTTGGGTGATGGCTTTTGAATGCTAATTAACTCCCTTGTGGGTTGATACCTTTTAAAGGTAGTTTGTGGTGAATGACTGGACTAAGCTGTTTTTGTCACAGTGTGTACCTTCCTGTTGCTGTGAAGTCCCTGTGTACCTGCCTGTTACTGTGAAGTCCCTGTGTACCTGCCTGTTGCTGTGAAGTCCCTGTGTACCTGCCTGTTAGTGTTACTGTGAAGTCCCTGTGTACCTGCCTGTTACTGTGAAGTCCCTGTGTACCTTCCTGTTACTGTGAAGTCCCTGTGTACCTGCCTGTTACTGTAAAGTCCCTGTGTACCTGCCTGTTACTGTGAAGTCCCTGTTGGGAGACCGTCCTCATGATAGGCCACCCCTATTTTAAGACTGGGTTTACTTAAGTAGGAATTTACGTTAAAAAGTAGACATTTAAGGTAATCCATCTCCATGTTTCAGGGGTGTGAGAAGCACTTGCTGCCTTCCCTGGTCCACAGGGCGTCAGCCGAAGCATCCTGTCTGATTCGACTTCTCTCCAACCTCCTGTCCATGCCGGTTAGTGTGCCAGCTGTCTGATTGCAGCATGTGTTACAAATGACTGTGACAAGGGGATGTCCATTCTCAGGGCCTGTGACTCAGATTCCATAAAAAATATCCAAGTTTGTAAAATTGATTGAAATATTTTAGGACAGCTAAATTGAAACATATTGTAGTAGTGGTTGTATATTTTCTGTGATCTTCACGAATGCCTTTTGGCCTTCCGTTGATTAAATACCTCGCTACACTTCAGAAAACAGAGTTGCTGCTCTTGGCAAACAGGCAGGATTGGTCCAGTTGTGGGTGTTGCCTTTCCTGAGTAGCATGGCCGACAGAGTTTGGTTGTTGGTTCAGTCTTAGTTGAATTAACAAACAGAGGAGTTGTTTAGCGCTTGAAAGATGTCACACAAACACAACAAAGACCTGAGTCACCTATGGTACCGCTCAGCTGGCATTCAGGTAAATACAAGGTGTATAAACTCTGCCAGTAGTACATTCTCTTAAGTCAGTCTTGGTAATGTTGTGTTTGTTGTTGTATTTTCTTTTAACATTATGTATTCATTATTTTACAAGCCCACCATGACCACAAGAAATTGCCTCTTGTGGGATAACTAACGTTTTGTGAATTTGAATTGAATTTGAACATGGTGCGTTATGAAAAAACAGTACACTCGCTTAAGGCTTGGCACAGGATGTCAGCATGGAGAATTGATGTCGCTGGTGACTTCTTCCCAGAAAATCATTGTCCTTGGGATCATTGTCTCTAGCATCACTGTGTTTGGGATTGCTGTTGTCAGGAACATCATACTGGGGATCCAGATACTTTCAGTTTCAAAATGAAAAGACTTCTTTAAAGTTTTTATCCTTCATATTTGGTCCTTTTGTTCTTCTTCTTCTTTTTTTTTTTTTGGGGGGGGGGGGGGTCTCCTCTGCTTGTCATTCACAGCAAATTTGTTAAATTTTTATAGTTAAAAAACATGAGGAATTTCAAAAAGAGCAGTCGCTGCTCAAAACCGATGTTGTCTTTGTCATGCCACAAAGTTTGAAAGTTACTTTGTCAGAGTTTTATCATTGGTAATGTGCTGCAGGCACTTCTGCCAGTCTCAGTGTCTGAGAATGCCAGTGTCTTTATCGGCTGACATTTTTGGCATTTGGACCCTTTGGAATGAAGAGTCTTGTCTCCTATTGGAAATGTGGTTATTCCTTGATATAATTAAGATTTCAAAGAGGTAAATCTTCTCTTCTTGTTGCTTGTGGAAATGCTGTTGTGCTTTTCTCCTCTTTTTTTTTAATTCAGTTTTTTTTTTTAAGTTGAATTTGTACCAGTTTTAACATGTATATATTTTTAGCATTTATTGTGTTCTGATGAAATGTGTTTGACCCTAATATAACTGGCCTGTTTCACTGGGCTTAAAAAACAAGTTACTTACTTTTAAGTATAAGTTTACAAATGTTTCGTATGTGTTATGTTAACATTATGAAGGGAGTATGACTCTCTGTCTCCATTAAAAAAAAAAAATCCATCAGATTTCTTCTGTTTAAGCTCTTCCAGATCTAAATATAATGCCTCAACAATTAACTACGTGCTTATTTTTTCTACGCTTCAACCTAAAATTTACGTTTTGTATGCGTGGATGTTTCAGAACCGTCGCAAGCTGATCACAAACAACATCAAAGACATTTTCTCCTTCCTGGTGTGCCACTGTCAGAAGACAGAACTGGAAACAGCTCTTGACTACTTGCAGGTTAGACATTCTTTCAGTTCTGGAACTTTTGCTCTGTGTTGTTTCTGTGGTCATGATGAGCAGTGAAGCTGAAGATGGAGTCAGACTGCCCTTCAGTAGAAACTGATGGTATACAAAATGCCGTACTTTTGAGTTATCTTTGGTGTGCCAGGCACCTGTCCTACCAAGTATTTTAAACTCAGATTAACTGTGACTTAATAGCAGAAAAAGTCAAAACTTTTTGACAAAAAGTGGCTAGGACCATTAGAATAACTTTCTGGCAGAAAACTGTAACAAGAGCAAGCTGATGAAGAGGGGAGTTGGGGTGGTGGGGGGTGGGGGGGGGGGGGAAGAAAGGATGGAGTAGATAGATATTTCAACCAGTTTGCCAGCAGAATTTCATCCTAAAAAAAGTTTATCCTAAGACTAAGAGGGTTTATTATTATTTTGAATTTTTGAAAAACACAAGCACAAAAAACATTATGTTGGCTGCATTGTTAAAATATGCATTGCATCGTTGGCTACTGTTGCATATATCAGTGCAGCAGATGCAAGTTTTTTTAAGACCATCTTAAAAATCAAGCAAAAGTGTTTTTAAACATAGAGGGATGTCCCTAAGTCATTTGTTCGTATGCCTTCATTTATATATGTGAAAATACAGCAGGAAAGGCTTTGAGAAAAGGTAGTCTATAATCTTTGGAAAGGATGGCGCTTGACCAGGGTGTTATGTACATGGAAATATGAAGGGAACAGTTTCAGAAAAATTGGTCTTAAAAAAGGGTAGGTCTATCATCAGGGTGGTCTTTTACTGGGGTTCCACTGTCCACGCCACTGTGAACACCTGAAAATCATCAGACACAAAGTGTTCAGTGCTGGATCAAACTGGTTTCATGTAAAAATGAAGCAGAATGGAGAGCACAGATATTTATGCTGTGTGTGTGTGTGTGTGTGTGTGTGTGTGTGTGTGTGTGTGTGTGTGTGTGTGTGTGTGTGTGTTGCTTGTATTTTGTGTGTGTGCGTATGTGTGTGCGTGCATGTGTTGATTTTTGTGTGTGTGTGTGTGTGTGCGTATGTGTGTGCGTGCATGTGTTGATTTTTGCAGAAAGAAACAGACTTCACTCTTGGCAGTTTGTTGAGGATGGACTTCCAGCGAGTGCACAATGAGCTGCTCCTTCGTCTTAGCACCTGTGAAAACCAGGTCTGGAAAGTTTTACAGTCATACCTGGGACCTGTTAGACAGGAGACTTTCTGTAACTCTGAACTTGTACCTGAAGGCATTCAGGTGTTCTTTGTAGGGTGAGCTCTAATGCACCATGAACTGCTGCTTCATCTGAGCACCTGTAAAAAACAGATCTGAAACAGTTTTACAGTCGTACCTGGGACTTGTTAGACAGTAGACTCTTCCTCTATCACTCAACTGATACCTGAAGGCATTCAGGTGATCTTTGTGCTTCGTCTGAGCACCTGTGAAAACCAGGTCTGAAACAGTTTTAGGGTCTAACTGGGACTTATTGGATGGTAGATACTTTCTCGACCTCTGAACTGATACCTGAAGGTGTTATGGTGATCTTTGTTTGGTATGGACTAAGGGAACAGATGCTTAATTGGCTTCAAGCATTGGGTTGACTGGGATCAGATGAGTTTGCTGCAAATGTGCTAAGGTGGCATGGTGCCGTCAGGTAATATAATTTTGATTTGTAGAGGGTGAAAAAACATCCACATTCACAGAACCTGCTCAGAGCACTTGAAAAAGAGAAGCAGATGTATAAACAAAGATAAAATGTTAAGCAACGTGACCTGCTTCAAGACCTTAATGGAAAAAGAAAAGGAGAAAAACAAAGCACTGATCCTGATCAACCTTACGGTTTAGACCAACTGCTTATCAGTGTCTGCCTCATGCTATCTGACAGGATGCAACTGTGACATGCTGTCGTTCAAGTGTGGCACCGGGTTTTTTCGTTCGTTGTACCATACTGTCATGCAAGTATTGCACAGGTTGTAGTTTTTTTGCTGTCAGTAGCAGCACATGATCTGGTAGTTTGAAGAAATATGTCTGTTCTGTCTGGGAAAAAATGGCATTTATCAAGAAAACAGTGACAACAGCAAAAGACTGTGATTCATTGTTTTGATGATTTTGATTTGACAGAGTGATTGACCTAAGTGATCATTTGTTCTAGGTGTTCAGCGGTCTCCAGATGCTTTCCATGAATGATGAACAGTACAAAGGTCCCACCATTCAGAGCAAAGAGCAAATGGTACGTCACTGTTATTATCACCACTATAGCTTAATGAAAGAGAAAAGTGTAAAATCTCAGTTCACATGCACAAATATTCTTATCTTTACGCTTCCATTGATGTCAGATTTCATGTATTCATGCAATTGGTAGTTAGTCATGCACTTAGTTATGCTTTTATTGATTATTTATATAGTGCTCATGCCTCCCCCCCCCCACCCCACCATTCCCTTTTATGGTTGATTTATTAAAAAATTTTTTTATATGAATTGATAATAATGATTGATAGAGGGGATTTCTATAGCACCCATCTGTCACACAACTTGGGAGCACAGGGTGCTTTATAATAACAGTAACAACATTCACACACATACACACACCACACACACCACACACACACATCACACCACACACACACACACACACACACACACACACACACACACACACACACACACACACACACACACACACACAAAATGGCACAAGAATTGCAAGCTGTGAGCTCACAATTCTTTATGGGGTATAGTGCTGTATAAGAGTTATTATTATGAACTGTCTGAAATGTATTTCGTGAGAAATATGAATTGTCTCCACATTATCTGTTGACACGGGTCGTCATTTTGTAGCTTACTTTCCAGGTGTGTTTTTTACTCTGCATTTTGAAGCCATTTGTTGATGACTGTGTCAGGCGGCGTACCTTGAGCCGCGGCTGCTGGGCGTGCTGGCTTTCTTTGACGCTCAGCTGGTGAACTCCAACATCGCCATGGCTGACAAAAAACTAGTGAGTAGCTTAACCTTTCCTGGTATACTGGAATGTTGCCATGGGTAACAGGAAAGTGGCAGATGCATTGTTGCTATTAACCCTTTGATGCCTGGCTGATCTGCTGGAAAGTTTTTCATGGGTGACAGGAAAGTGGCAAATGGTTTGTTACTATTAACCCTTTGCTTCCCAGCTGATCTAGTGGATCTTGTAAACCATACAAAGTGCTATTCCAAAAAGGGTGCAAAACCTAGAAAATGTCACAAGGACTGTGCAACACATTGAAATTGGCAACAGGAAGTGGTACTGCTCAAGTTTGGAAAATGGAGGATCAAAGCTTTTGTAAGACCTATATGACTTCATGCTTATGCAATATTGCTAAATTTGAAGTCACATCTTTTGTCAGATTTAATGTTGTACTTGAATTAGAGTTGGAAAAAGGTTACTGTTGTCTTCCAGGCAAATTCTGTGTAATTGAACTGAAACTGATGAAGAAGAAGTGAAGAAGACTGATGATGATGATAATGATGTCAACTTTTAAAGCACATGATTCCCTTGAATGCCCAGTGCGCTGAAGGGGGTAGGTGGGTTTTGAGGGGAATAGAAAGACAGTCATAATGATTAAGATAAAGACGAAGTAAAGACGACTGTGGTCATCTAGCCGTGCATTGTTTTTTGCGCAGGCACTGGAGAGTCTGATCTCTATCGTGGGTCAAAACACATCAGCTCCATACGTCACAAAGTTGTCAACACTCTCAGGTAGGTCGCCTCATGAAGTTGTAATAACCATGGTCATCTTACGATAATGATGGTCTGATAGCAATACTGATGACCTCGTGTCAGCTCCATATGTCACAAAGTCGTCAACATTTTCAGGTAGGTTGAAACAGCAATGGTCTTCTTATGATAATGATGGTCTGATAGTAATACTGATGGTCTTGTAATGACAGTGGCAATAATGCTGAAGGCAACTGCATTTGTTTTACTATACTAAGATATAACTGTATAAGTCTGTATTCTTAGGTGTTTTTGGTTGTTTGTTTTTGGATATATGCTCTGCTTAAAAAAAGAAACAGTTTCTAGGTTTGGTTGGTTCTGTTTTTGTTTGTTTTTGTTTTGTTTTTTAATTCATTTTTTTTTTTTTTTTTATTGTTGTTGCTGCTCATTTACACTTGAATGTGCTTGTTTTTTAGGCTGTCGTTTATGCTGTCTTTTTTTCTCGCTTTTCCGAAAAGGTGCTATTTAACAGATTACTATTACAGCTGCTGTTTCAAATTGTTGCCTTGTTGCCAATGATCACTGTGTACTGTGCCTGTGTGTGTGTATAAAACCATACTGAACGGAATGCTTATTTCAGGCTGGGACTCTACTTCAAAGACAAGTCTGTGATGGATCGTGCCTGTGTATGTGTATAAAGCTACTGAATGCAATGCTTGTTTCAGGCTGGGACTCCAGTTCAAAGACAAGTCTGTGATGGATTGTGCCTGTGTATGTGTATAAAACTACTGAATGCAATGCTTGTTTCAGGCTGGGACTCCAGTTCAAAGACAAGTCTGTGATGGATTGTGCCTGTGTATGTGTATAAAACTACTGAATGCAATGCTTGTTTCAGGCTGGGACTCCAGTTCAAAGACAAGTCTGTGATGGATTGTGCCTGTGTATGTGTATAAAACTACTGAATGCAATGCTTGTTTCAGGCTGGGACTTCAGTTCAAAGACAAGTCTGTGATGGAGGTATCTTGCCGTGCCTGGAACTGCTTTGTGCGCAGGTTATGAGTGTTTTTGCTTCTTTTTTCTCCTTCTCCACCTTTGGTGGCCATATTTGTAATGGAATGAGAATGACTGTAATTCCCAAGACTAGAAATATTTAGTTACAAGGTTTTAACTGGTCACCAACAATTTGTACTGTACTCTTTCACACACGCTGGGCGAGGGGTGTTAGTTTAAGCTTGTTGTTGGTTGTTCAGTCTGTTGGTGGATAGCCTAAGGTTGTTGTTGGTTGTTTCAGTCTGTTGGTGTGGTGGATAGCCTAAGGTTGTTGTTGGTTGTTTCAATCTGTTGGTGGATAGCCTAAGGTTGTTTCAGTCTGTTGGTGGATAGCCTAAGGTTGTTGTTGGTTGTTTCAGTCTGTTGATGGATAGCCTTGGTTCAGTCTGTTGGTGGATAGCCTGAGGTTGTTGTTGGTTGTTTCAATCTGTTGGTGGATAGCCTAAGGTTGTTTCAGTCAGTTGGTGGATAGCCTAAGGTTGTTGTTGGTTGTTTCAGTCTGTTGATGGATAGCCTTGGTTCAGTCTGTTGGTGGATAGCCTAAGGTTGTTGTTGGTTGGTTCAGTCTGTTGGTGGATAGCCTAAGGTTGTTATAGGTTGGTTCAGTCTGTTGGTGGCTGGCTTACGGTTGTTGGTGGTTTGTTTCAGTCTGTTGGTGGCTAGCTTAAGGTTGTTGGTTGTTTCAGTCTGTTGGTGGCTAGCTTAAGGTTGTTATTGTACTTGTTTCAGTCTAGCTTAAGGTTGCTGTTGGTTCTTGTTTCAGTTTGTTGATGGATAGCCTAAGGTTGTTGTTGGTTGTTTCAGTCTGTTGATGGATAGCTTAAAGGACAAGTCCAAGGTTAGGGGTGATTTTTGACATGATTTCCATTAAAGCTCGCTGAGAACAATAATGTAGGTGAAACTGTGATCTGAGGGTTATAAATGCACGAAAAAAAGGCATTTTCTGTCGTACCGAAAGCGTCGCCATGACACCCAAATCATGTGACCATATGCCTACTACGCCACTCTGGGGAGTCACTGCAAAATGGCCAACTCAAGCTCCGAAGACGAAACTGACACTTTGCCCGAGAGACACACAAGGATACAGCCGTATCAGTCTGAGCCTGTCAGGCAGGATTTTGAAAGAGTACCAGAACATCGTGTCAGCTTCGAAGCAAAACCCCATGTGGTATTCCATGGGGTTTGCAAAATCACACTCACTGAAGTGCTCGCTACACGAATGGGCGTGATGCGGTGCAGCTGAGGGTTAGCTGATGATTGTTGGTGGTGGTTGTTTCAGTCTGGAGAGGGGTGTTAGCTGAAGATGGTTGGTGGTGGTTGTTTCAGTCTGGAGAGGGGTGTTAGCTGAAGATGGTTGGTGGTGGTTGTTTCAGTCTGGAGAGGGGTGTTAGCTGACGATGGTTGGTGGTGGTTGTTTCAGTCTGGAGAGGGGTGTTAGCTGACGATGGTTGGTGGTGGTTGTTTCAGTCTGGAGAGGGGTGTTAGCTGACGATGGTTGGTGGTGGTTGTTTCAGTCTGGAGAGGGGTGTTAGCTGACGATGGTTGGTGGTGGTTGTTTCAGTCTGGAGAGGGGTGTTAGCTGACGATGGTTGGTGGTGGTTGTTTCAGTCTGGAGAGGGGTGTTAGCTGACGATGGTTGGTGGTGGTTGTTTCAGTCTGGAGAGGGGTGTTAGCTGACGATGGTTGGTGGTGGTTGTTTCAGTCTGGAGAGGGGTGTTAGCTGACGATGGTTGGTGGTGGTTGTTTCAGTCTGGAGAGGGGTGTTAGCTGACGATGGTTGTGGTGGTTGTTTCAGTCTGGAGAGGGGTGTTAGCTGACGATGGTTGGTGGTGGTTGTTTCAGTCTGGAGAGGGGTGTTAGCTGACGATGGTTGGTGGTGGTTGTTTCAGTCTGGAGAGGGGTGTTAGCTGACGATGGTTGGTGGTGGTTGTTTCAGTCTGGAGAGGGGTGTTAGCTGACGATGGTTGGTGGTGGTTGTTTCAGTCTGGAGAGGGGTGTTAGCTGAAGATGGTTGGTGGTGGTTGTTTCAGTCTGGAGAGGGGTGTTAGCTGAAGATGGTTGGTGGTGGTTGTTTCAGTCTGGAGAGGGGTGTTAGCTGAAGATGGTTGGTGGTGGTTGTTTCAGTCTGGAGAGGGGTGTTAGCTGAAGATGGTTGGTGGTGGTTGTTTCAGTCTGGAGAGGGGTGTTAGCTGAAGATGGTTGGTGGTGGTTGTTTCAGTCTGGAGAGGGGTGTTAGCTGATGATTGTTGGTGGTGGTTGTTTCAGTCTGGAGAGGGGTGTTAGCTGATGATTGTTGGTGGTGGTTGTTTCAGTCTGGAGAGGGGTGTTAGCTGATGATTGTTGGTGGTGGTTGTTTCAGTCTGGAGAGGGGTGTTAGCTGATGATTGTTGGTGGTGGTTGTTTCAGTCTGGAGAGGGGTGTTAGCTGATGATTGTTGGTGGTGGTTGTTTCAGTCTGGAGAGGGGTGTTAGCTGATGATTGTTGGTGGTGGTTGTTTCAGTCTGGAGAGGGGTGTTAGCTGATGATTGTTGGTGGTGGTTGTTTCAGTCTGGAGAGGGGTGTTAGCTGATGATTGTTGGTGGTGGTTGTTTCAGTCTGGAGAGGGGTGTTAGCTGAAGATTGTTGGTGGTGGTTGTTTCAGTCTGGAGAGGGGTGTTAGCTGAAGATTGTTGGTGGTGGTTGTTTCAGTCTGGAGAGGGGTGTTAGCTGAAGATTGTTGGTGGTGGTTGTTTCAGTCTGGAGAGGGGTGTTAGCTGAAGATTGTTGGTGGTGGTTGTTTCAGTCTGGAGAGGGGTGTTAGCTGAAGATGGTTGGTGGTGGTTGTTTCAGTCTGGAGAGGGGTGTTAGCTGACGATTGTTGGTGGTGGTTGTTTCAGTCTGGAGAGGGGTGTTAGCTGACGATTGTTGGTGGTGGTTGTTTCAGTCTGGAGAGGGGTGTTAGCTGACGATTGTTGGTGGTGGTTGTTTCAGTCTGGAGAGGGGTGTTAGCTGACGATTGTTGGTGGTGGTTGTTTCAGTCTGGAGAGGGGTGTTAGCTGACGATTGTTGGTGGTGGTTGTTTCAGTCTGGAGAGGGGTGTTAGCTGACGATTGTTGGTGGTTGTTTCAGTCTGGAGAGGGGTGTTAGCTGAAGACTGTTGGTGGTGGTTGTTTCAGTCTGGAGAGGGGTGTTAGCTGAAGACTGTTGGTGGTGGTTGTTTCAGTCTGGAGAGGGGTGTTAGCTGAAGATTGTTGGTGGTGGTTGTTTCTGTCTGGAGAGGGGTGTTAGCTGAAGATTGTTGGTGGTGGTTGTTTCTGTCTGGAGAGGGGTGTTAGCTGAAGATTGTTGGTGGTGGTTGTTTCTGTCTGGAGAGGGGTGTTAGCTGAAGATTGTTGGTGGTGGTTGTTTCTGTCTGGAGAGGGGTGTTAGCTGAAGATTGTTGGTGGTGGTTGTTTCAGTCTGGAGAGGGGTGTTAGCTGACGATTGTTGGTGGTGGTTGTTTCAGTCTGGAGAGGGGTGTTAGCTGACGATTGTTGGTGGTGGTTGTTTCAGTCTGGAGAGGGGTGTTAGCTGACGATTGTTGGTGGTGGTTGTTTCAGTCTGGAGAGGGGTGTTAGCTGACGATTGTTGGTGGTGGTTGTTTCAGTCTGGAGAGGGGTGTTAGCTGACAATGGTTGGTGGTGGTTGTTTCAGTCTGGAGAGGGGTGTTAGCTGACAATGGTTGGTGGTGGTTGTTTCAGTCTGGAGAGGGGTGTTAGCTGAAGACTGTTGGTGGTTGTTTCAGTCTGGAGAGGGGTGTTAGCTGAAGACTGTTGGTGGTGGTTGTTTCAGTCTGGAGAGGGGTGTTAGCTGACGATTGTTGGTGGTGGTTGTTTCAGTCTGGAGAGGGGTGTTAGCTGACGATTGTTGGTGGTGGTTGTTTCAGTCTGGAGAGGGGTGTTAGCTGAAGATTGGTGGTGGTGGTTGTTTCAGTCTGGAGAGGGGTGTTAGCTGACGATTGTTGGTGGTGGTTGTTTCAGTCTGGAGAGGGGTGTTAGCTGAAGATTGTTGGTGGTGGTTGTTTCAGTCTGGAGAGGGGTGTTAGCTGACGATTGTTGGTGGTGGTTGTTTCAGTCTGGAGAGGGGTGTTAGCTGAAGATTGGTGGTGGTGGTTGTTTCAGTCTGGAGAGGGGTGTTAGCTGACGATTGTTGGTGGTGGTTGTTTCAGTCTGGAGAGGGGTGTTAGCTGAAGATTGTTGGTGGTGGTTGTTTCAGTCTGGAGAGGGGTGTTAGCTGACGATTGTTGGTGGTGGTTGTTTCAGTCTGGAGAGGGGTGTTAGCTGACGATTGTTGGTGGTGGTTGTTTCAGTCTGGAGAGGGGTGTTAGCTGAAGATTGGTGGTGGTGGTTGTTTCAGTCTGGAGAGGGGTGTTAGCTGACGATTGTTGGTGGTGGTTGTTTCAGTCTGGAGAGGGGTGTTAGCTGACGATGGTTGGTGGTGGTTGTTTCAGTCTGGAGAGGGGTGTTAGCTGACGATGGTTGGTGGTGGTTGTTTCAGTCTGGAGAGGGGTGTTAGCTGACGATGGTTGGTGGTGGTTGTTTCAGTCTGGAGAGGGGTGTTAGCTGACAATGGTTGGTGGTGGTTGTTTCAGTCTGGAGAGGGGTGTTAGCTGATGATGGTTGGTGGTGGTTGTTTCAGTCTGGAGAGGGGTGTTAGCTGACGATGGTTGGTGGTGGTTGTTTCAGTCTGGAGAGGGGTGTTAGCTGACGATTGCTGGTGTCGGTTGTTTCAGTCTGGAGAGGGGTGTTAGCTGAAGACTGTTGGTGGTTGTTTCAGTCTGGAGAGGGGTGTTAGCTGAAGACTGTTGGTGGTTGTTTCAGTCTGGAGAGGGGTGTTAGCTGACGATGGTTGTGGTGGTTGTTTCAGTCTGGAGAGGGGTGTTAGCTGACGATGGTTGTGGTGGTTGTTTCAGTCTGGAGAGGGGTGTTAGCTGACGATTGTTGTGGCGGTTGTTTCAGTCTGGAGCTGCCACTGCTGGGCCAGATGCTGTTCCAGATCGTGGCCACCTTGCTGCCGCTGCTGCTGCAGATGCCCAGGCAGGTGTCGGACATCATCAACTACATGGTGGTGGACAACAGGTAAATAAGTGTTGTCCACATGCTTGCACACACATGCATGAATGCACACACGTGCACATGTGCATGTACATATATGTGCACTCATAGACACACACAGACACACACACACACACACACACACACACACACACACACACACACACACACTCACACACAAACACACACACACACACACACACACACACACACACACACACATACTCGCTCACACACACACACACACACACACACACACACACACACACACACACACACACACACACACACACACACACACACACTCACACACACACACATTCACACTCACACTCACGCATACATGCACATGCATCCACATGTACTCTCACACATACACGCATGCGTACCCATGCATACAAGCATGCTCATGCAGATGCATGCACGCATGCAGGCAGACACATGTGTGCTTGCACAAACACATATAAACGCATATACACGTGCACATAGATACACATTCACACATGCATGTGTTCATGCTGCACATGAACATAGACTTTTCTCACACACATATGCACGTACATACTTGATCATCTCACAGCTGACTTCATGGAAAATTGAATTTTCTGTGAGAAAATCCTCATTCACGACAATAAAATATGTACTCGTGCTTGAAACTTCCTCATTCAAACTGGGAGCGTCTCCTTTCTGTTGGAGATAATTGCCCATTTTACATCTGTTACAGGTCTGAGTTGCAGAAATACTTTCATGAGATCTACTTCCTTCCTGACTTGCCTGAGTTGGCAGACGCCACTGCTGTTCTCAAACACTACACTGATGACCCATCCAGGTGTGTGCTGCTTGTTGCGCTAGGCCTCCTGCTGCTTCCCTGTGCTAGTTGCCACTTGGTGGTGTTGGCCAGTTTAACCCTTTCACTGCCGTGATGTTGCTTGGAAATGACCAATAAAAGTGTGAAATTAGAATTTCTGAAGTCTTTTTGTTTGCCATTTTGCATTAGCATGAAAGGATTTCCATAAAAATGCACAATATGGAAAACACATTTGTTACAGGACCACGAAATGTACTGTTCTGCAGGCTTGTGTGACATTTTTCAAAATTTTGCAGGCTGCAGCAGTGAAGGGGTTAATACAGGTAAAGAAACATACTTTGAGGTAGGGGAAAGCATGCCGGAAGAGCCGGCTGCAGCAGTGAAGGGGTTAATACAGGTAAAGAAACATACTTTCAGGTAGGGGAAAGCATGCCGGAAGAGCCAGTATGAGATATGTGTCTGCTTTTCCTTGTTATTTTTTATGAAGATTGTTTTCCTTAATCAAGTTAGAACAAGTCAGATGTAGAAGAGACAAAAAATTGATCCAAAAATGTTCAAACAGTTATTGCTACAGTCATGAGTATCTTGCATTCAGAACCCACTCACGCTTGGAAACTTCAGCTGGATGTTGTCAATACCTTGTGAAGAAAAAAAATCATAACTAGTGCAGTAAGTTTGTGGATGGCTGAAGTTTTTTTTCTTTTTCCCATGTTGCAAATCTGCGGTGCGTGAATGATGCGAGTGCTTGTTGTTCAGCCAAGCGGATCTGCAGACCCAGCTGGTTTACTGCATCAAAGGGGCCAGTCATGAGAGCCTGGATGTTCGCTGTCACGCCTTGTCCAGACTCCGCAAACTGCTTAGGGAGAAGCGAGTAAGATGTCTGGGTGTTTGTCTGTCTGCCTGTGCTAGTCTGTCTGTCTGCCTGTATGTGCTTGTCTGTCTGTGTTTGTCTGTCTGTGCTTGACTGTGTGTTTGTCAGTCTGTCTGTCTGCTAGTCTGTGTTTGTATGCGTTAGTCTGTTGGCCTCTTTGACTGTTTGTCATCTCTTTGCTTGACTGTTACGGTGTTACTGCACATTAATGGTCCAGTGAAACTGTGAGTTGACTGATGGAGGAATGTGCCTGGCAAAGATTTAAGAGCATTGACATGAATCGGTGAGCATGTTTCACTGTGCAAATAAAAATGCTTCAACCACTCTGTCTTCACTTTTATCCATTAGGTGGCCACAGTAAGGTTTAAAACCTGTTGACTGCACTACCACTTTGAGGGGTCCTTCTCACACATGCACATACACACACGCACGCATGCACACACACACCACACCACACACACACACACACACACACACACACACACACACACACACACACACACACACAACACACACACACATTAATTACAATGCGTTCTATGATTTAAAATCCCCAATGGTATTTTCAGATCTCTGACTAGTTCCCCTTGATTCTGAGGTTTTGCTACTGTTTTTAACCTTACTTTGACAGTTTATGGCCAAGATGCACTGACAAAGATTGGAATACAGTAAGCTGTAGCTGTTTTGGACTGGTTATGTTGCACCAGTTAAGAAGACTGTTTGTGAGCCAGAGGTTTCTGATAAAATCGACAACTGACAGTTAAAAACCTGAATATGTTTGAGATTTCCCTTCTGACCTTTTGAGCTGTTAAACGTTTTGATCCCCACACTCCTCCAAAATATGGTAGTAGGTGTTTGAGATTTACATTCCAACTTTCTGAGCTGTGAAACTCTTTGATTCCTACACTCCTCCAAAATATGGTAGTAGGTGTTTGAGATTTCCAGCCTGACCTTTTGAGCTGTGAAGTTCTTTGATCCCTGCACTCATCCAAAATACAGCAGTAGGTGGACTTTCGACCATATCATTGATTGTTTCAGGATTCCATCTATGAGTGGATTCTGGGCAGTGAGTCGACAGAACCAGTGGTGTCCCAGCTGGTATCTGTGGTGAGTCCTCCTGTGACCGTTACACTGGTTCATTGAAGTCTGGACTACTTTACTCTTTGTGGGGTGGCGGTAAAGTTTGGGGAGAGTGGGTGCTGTGGGAGGTGGGGGGCATTGCCTCTCGTTAATGCTGTCTTTCATTCTTCCTCGAGCATTTTTGACTTGTGTGAAGGTATGTCATGATCAGTTTGACTAAGCAAATGTTTGGGACCATTTTCTTTAGTGGATTTGTCTGACTAAGCAAATGAATCCGAAACATTCAGATGGGTTCAGGTAACTCAGAGAGTGACTCCAGAGGGATTCAGGCGGGATTCTCAGCTCAGAGGGATACATGAAGTGAGAGCAATTTAGGTAATTGAGGCAATCAGGTAACTTAGTGGGATTTTCAGGTAATTCAGAGGGATTCAGGTAGCTTGGAGGGATTTAGGTAGCTCAGAGGGATTGTTGCCAGCAAGCAGTGTGTTTACTGCGTGCAGCTTCTGCATGGGTGCCAGGAGTCGGACAGCAAGATGCAGTGTTTGTACGGACAGTGTCTGGGCGAGCTGGGAGCTTTGGACCCTGGCAGGTGGGTTATCTCCCCTCCACAGGGTGTTGCACGTTGACCAGACAGTAAAATGGCAAAGACAGTGATTTCGGTTTAGGTTACGTTTTATGCACAGTCTTATTGTGCATTTTTCCATGTATTTGGATGATAGAAGGAGTAGAGAAAAAAACAATGAAGACAGTGAAAACTTGCGTTGAGAAATAAAAGGAAAACATTCCTTTGTTTGCTGATGAAAATAAATTATGTATTTTCCTTGATGTAAGAGAGGATGAATGGTTCATTATGGTACTCAGCACAAGAAGAGTTGTTTGTTAACTGAAAGCATGCACACACTGATACATTCACCCATGTTTGTGCACACACATTACACTACACCACATTGCACCACATGCACACATGCAAGCATGCATCTATGCACACACACACACACACACACACACTTATGTGTGCACGCACACACACACACACACACACACACACACACACACATGCATGTATACACACACGCACACACACATGCATGTACACACACATGCATGTATACACACACACACATGCATGTATACACACACGCACGCACACATGCGTGTATACACACACCACGGCAGTCCAGTCTCAGCTATTTCCCACTCTTTAGTTCACCGACTCACCCCCATTGCACTCAGCTTGACCCCAGGTCATGCCTGACATTCCAGGGTGGCATTTGGCACCAGTGGAAACTGGGCCTTCTTTGTTATTACTTGTGCCTGCAGATCTTGAAGCATTTTATGGCAGTTTCAATCGCATGCTGTGGCAAAGCCCGGATTTTTGACTGCATGAATGTTGGTGTGTTTATTAGTCCAGTCTCTTCTTTTTTAAAGCCAGTTATTCATTTTCGTGATTCAGTCCTGTAAGCTGTGATATAATGACTTAGCTGGTGTATGTGTGCATCCCTTTTCCATCATGGAGAGCGGTTTTTCGGCTGACCATTCATTAACTGAACACGCAAGGAGAATGAATTCTCTTTGCAGACTGTGTGGAGAACGAGTGAAAAGAGGTGAGAAGGATAAAAATAGAAGTAAGGGGACCCATTGTACTCAGTATTCTGACGAAATTCTATCGATTTTTGGAATAGACATTGTTGAAGATACAGACAATAAGCATTCAAGTGCCATCAACCATCAACTGCCTGAAAAAATGTGTTTGGGACTGAGGAGCAAGGAGGAGCAGCTCAGAGTGTTAACTTAGTGAAAGAACACGCACATGACACCTCTCTTCCACAGGCTAATGCCATCTTTAGAGAAAAACAAAACGTAACTGTACGCTTTGCAAGCTGCAAATTAGGATCACATACGATTATAACAAAGTTCTGAATGTGCTTCAAAACTTGAATGTCTGTATAACAGGTTTTATTTCCGTGTTTATTTTAAATCTGTGTATGGTACCTTTTACTGTGGCAGTGAAAACAAACTAGTGACACATGTAGGAAAACAAAATAGGAACCGCAAATATTGTAAATCACCATCATGTTCAATATGACTTGTAGCAAATTAAATACTGTCAGTACACATTCCCTAAGGAAAAGAAGCACTGTGAGTAGCGTCTGAGGCGCTAGGAGTGCATGTTCTTGTGAATGGATTACTGTTTGTCGAGTGATTAATGAAGCCCGCTACAAGCGTAAGGTAGGTGAAGCATGACTTTTGGCTTGATGTCACTAAAGTAGATGCATGTAGGTTTGTGAGCATGACATCATTACTCTTGCAAAAATCCATTTGCGTGACTTAGCGTCGTGGGAAAAACGTGGAAAAATTTGGTTGGCGATGGAGTGCTCAAATCTCCGTGATTTCTGTGTTGTTTTTGTGCGTCTTGTACGGCATGCGTTTTGCTATTTTATATGGCATGTTTAGTGTCGACAGAAACCGTGTTCTTTTCTCTACAGACCTCATTTGATACAAAACCTTTAGCTGCAAGTCTTAATGAGTAAAATACTTTGCAATCAACCACCCCAATTTTGCTGCTTTGTCCCTTCACCCGCTCTCGCTGACCACAGCGCTGTTACCACCACTGTGCGTGCAGCATAGCAAGGTCAGCGCATGGCACTCCCTGTGTACAGCGCGCTTCGGTCTGTGTGAAGTGCAGGTGTGCGCTAGTCTCTAGGGTCAGCGTGGGTTATAGTCAGCCGGCCACTCGCCCGTTGTTTATCTTTAAGCATCCGCCCGCTGCTAGCGGGCAGTGGCGAAAACTAAAGGGACAGATTCAGACTGCCGTGACACACATGCATGTGTATACACACACACACACGCACACACACACACACACACACACACACACACACACACACACACACACACACACACACTCACACACTCACTTGTGTTAACGTTGCTCTTCCAGGCTTCAGCTGATAAGCAATGACCCAAGAGAGCAGCATGCCAGGTTCCAAGCGACAGTGGAAGATGACAACTTTGTTGTTGGGCTCATCAATGAAGTCGTAAAAGCATTTCTGGCTGCCACAGAACCCAGAGTTCAGGTGAGTTAATATGCCAGGCTGAAAGACAGTTCAGATGAGTTACACACTCATGAGTTAAGCCAGCTGAAGTGCAGTGTTCAGGTGAGTTCTGCCAGACTGAAGTGCAGCATTCAGGTGAGTTCTGCCAGACTGAAGTGCAGCATTCAGGTGAGTTCTGCCAGACTGAAGTGCAGCATTCAGGTGAGCTCTGCCAGACTGAAGTGCAGTGTTCAGTGAGTTATGCCAGACTGAAGTGCAGCATTCAGGTGAGCTCTGCCAGACTGAAGTGCAGCATTCAGGTGAGCTCTGCCAGAATGAAGTGCAGCATTCAGGTGAGCTCTGCCAGAATGAAGTGCAGCATTCAGGTGAGTTATGCCAGACTGAGGTGCAGTGTTCAGGTGAGTTATGCCAGACTGAGGTGCAGTGTTCAGGTGAGTTATGCCAGACTGAGGTGCAGTGTTCAGGTGAGTTATGCAAGACTGAGGTGCAGTGTTCAGGTGAGTTATGCCAGACTGAGGAGCAGTGTTCAGGTGAGTTATGCCAGACTGAAGTGCAGTGTTGAGGTGAGTTATAAATCCCAGACTGAAGTGCAGTGTTGAGGTGAGTTATGTCAGACTTGAGGTGCAGTTTTCAGGTGAGTTATGAATGCCAGATTGAAATGCAGTGTTCAGGTGAGTTATGTCAGACTGAAGTGCAGTGTTCAGGTGAGTTATGTCAAACTGAAGTGTTCAGGTGAGTTATGTCAGATCAAAGTGTAGTGTTCAGGTGAGTTATGTCAGATCAAAGTATAGTGTTGAGTTATGCCAGATCAAAGTGTAGTGTTGAGGTGAGTCATGTCAGACTGAAGTGAAGTGTTGAGGTGAGTTATGTTAGACTGAAGTGAAGCGTTGAGGTGAGTTTTGTCAGACTGAAGTATAATTCAAACTAACTTATCTAACCAAGAGGACTAAGACTAGCCTGATCCTGGTGTCTTCTCTAAGTCCGTGTGGAAAGGAAGACAATAAACATGGTGGAATTTCACAATAATACGGCATAGACATGCACCACATTTTGAAACAATTGCCTTAAAAGAAGACCCGCAGGCCTCTAAGACTGGGACGTACAGCAGTTAACCGATTAAGCCAAGCTGACAGAGATTCTGGCCTGATTCTAATGTATGTGGCTCCCTCGCCCCCACCCCCCACCCCCTGAGAATCTGACGACAATCTGAGTTAAACTTGTTGCAGGATTGCTCGGCGTTTGCCTTGCAAGAGCTGCTGCATATCTACAGGATTGAGGTGCATAGCAAGGAAGGGGTGGAGACACGGGGCAACAAGCTGTGGCGACGGTTCCCGGAACACCTCCAGGAAATTCTGGCCCCGCTGCTGAACACAAAGTGAATGAATGGCCTCTTGCTGTTTGTGTAGTTAGCTGACGTTAGCTGGTTTTTTTGTTGTTGTTCTTTTAAGAGATACTGGGGTCCTTTTTTGAGAGGGTTACTAAGAGCAATTGAGAGAGAAGCAGAGGGACACAGAGAGACCGACAGACAGACTGATGGACAGAGAGAGTTGGGGACAGAGAGACCAACAGATGGACAGTGAGAGTTGGGGACAGTGGGGGAGACAGGTAGACAGATGGACAGAGTTGGGGACACAGACAGACAGACAGACAGACAGACAGATGGACAGAGTTGGGGACACAGACAGACAGACAGACAGACAGACAGATGTACAGAGTTGGGGACACAGGCAGACAGACAGACAGACAGACAGATGGACAGAGTTGGGGACACAGACAGACAGACAGACAGACAGACAGATGGACAGAGTTGGGGACACAGACAGACAGACAGACAGACAGACAGATGGACAGAGTTGGGGACACAGACAGACAGACAGACAGACAGACAGACAGATGGACAGAGTTGGGGACACAGACAGACAGACAGACAGACAGACAGATGGACAGAGTTGGGGACACAGGCAGACAGACAGACAGACAGACAGATGGACAGAGTTGGGGACACAGACAGACAGACAGACAGACAGACAGATGGACAGAGTTGGGGACACAGACAGACAGACAGACAGACAGACAGATGGACAGAGTTGGGGACACAGGCAGACAGACAGACAGACAGACAGATGGACAGAGTTGGGGACACAGACAGACAGACAGACAGACAGACAGATGGACAGTGAGAGTTGGGGACAGTGGGGGAGACAGGTAGACAGATGGACAGAGTTGGGGACACAGACAGACAGACAGACAGACAGACAGATGGACAGAGTTGGGGACACAGACAGACAGACAGACAGACAGACAGATGGACAGAGTTGGGGACACAGACAGACAGACAGACAGACAGACAGATGGACAGAGTTGGGGACACAGACAGACAGACAGACAGACAGACAGATGGACAGAGTTGGGGACACAGACAGACAGACAGACAGACAGACAGATGGACAGAGAGAGTTGGGGACAGTGGGGGAGACAGGTAGACAGATGGACAGAGTTGGGGACACAGACAGACAGACAGACAGACAGATGGACAGAGTTGGGGACACAGGCAGACAGACAGACAGACAGACAGACAGATGGACAGAGTTGGGGACACAGACAGACAGACAGACAGACAGACAGACAGATGGACAGAGTTGGGGACACAGACAGACAGACAGACAGACAGACAGACAGACAGACAGATGGACAGAGTTGGGGACACAGGCAGACAGACAGACAGACAGACAGATGGACAGAGTTGGGGACACAGACAGACAGACAGACAGACAGACAGATGGACAGAGAGAGTTGGGGACAGTGGGGGAGACAGGTAGACAGATGGACAGAGTTGGGGACACAGACAGACAGACAGACAGATGGACAGAGTTGGGGACACAGACAGACAGACAGACAGACAGATGGACAGAGAGAGTTGGGGACAGAGAGACATGCAGACAGATGGACAGAGAGTGGGGGACAAGAGAGAGACAGGCAGACACACAGAGACAGACTGGGACAGAGAGAGAGAGAAGAGAGGCAGACACAGAGATAGAGAAGCAAAAAAAGAGACAGTACAGAGAGAGACAGATGGACAGAGACACAGAGCAATAGAATCCACTCCATAAGAGCATTTCCATAAGTAACATATTCTCTGTTTAAATAATGCTTGTGGTTTTAACCTTGCCTGTACACTATGGTGCACTCTGAAATTGTGAATCTTTTACACATGTACATAATTTTTGTTGTTGTAATTCATGTGTGGCACCCACATTCTCCTTTGAGTAGAATAACCAACTACTTGACCCGACAGCTGTTTGCCAGTTACCAAGAAATCCCGTGTATGCATTTCTCGTGCTCTGTGACTTCTTCCCCAAGTTGTCTGTAAAAGTGCAACAAAGATTGATTATGATTATCTTGCTTGAAACCACCATAGCTCCCATTCGTCCTCATGTGGCCCTTGGACCCTAAGGTGCATTCAGATACGTGAACTTGGCGATTTTGCACTCTCCTTACAGGTACAAGCTGACTGCAGACAAGGGGTCCAGCCTCCCCAAGCCCATCTACGGCAGTCGCAAGGGCAGCAACCTGTTGGATTGGGTCAGCAACTGGACCACTTACCTTGTGTCAAAGGTAAGACAGCTGGTCAGCAACTGGACCACTTACCTTGTGTCAAAGGTAAGACAGCTGGACCACTTACCTTGTATCGAAGGTAAGATTGCTGGTCAGCAACTGGACCACTTGTGTCAAAGGTAAGACAGCTGGTCAGCAGCTGGACCACTTACCTTGTGTCAAAGGTAAGAGAGCTGGTCAGCAACTGGACCACTTACCTTGCGCCAAAGGTAAGACAGCTGGTCAGCAACTGGACCACTTACCTTGTGCCAAAGGTAAGACAGCTGGTCAGCAACTGGACCACTTTCCTTGTGCCAAAGGTAGACTTTTCATCACCTCTGTCTCACCTTCTTTCTTCACCCCCCACCATACCCCCTTGAAACACACACAACGTGACTACTTGTCTCCCCGTGCCCCCCCTTCCCCCCGCACCCCTGTTCCCCCAGGCTCACCACCACACTTTCCCCACAACACAAACAGTACATGTGTACAGTACTCACACTCACAGGCACACAGACACGCACACACACACACACACAAACACAAACAGACCCCCCCCAACACACACACAAAAACACACTCTCTCTTGACTGCTTTGTGTAACAGCAAAGAGAAGTAACCACTGTGACAGCAGTACATGTATATCAATATTCAGGTGCAGCAGGGAGAACCTTCTGTTTCTGCTTGAGTTGAGTGCTGTTTCTGTCATCCGGCAGGTGAAACACGGAGTAGCCTCCCAGGTGTTCCAAGCCTGCAGTGCAACCAAGCGTCACAACCTGCAGGTGGCACTGTACCTGCTGCCCCATGTCATGGTCCAGGCGTTGCTGGATGGCTCCGAGAAAGATCACCTGGAGGTCAGATAGTCTTAGTGACAATTGTGTGCAAGATGGTGTGTATGGTAGGTTATGACTGTTGGTGATTAGTGGAGGGTTATGGTGAAGATTTGCTCCTTCATATTTCCCCCTTTGTGTGTATATATTTGTTTTAAATAAAAAAAACAGTGAGGATGTATCTCAGGTGGAGTTTATGTACCTGGTATAATTTACATCATGCCAGGTGAGAGTTACTGTAGGTGACTCAGGTCTTTGTTGTTGTACACTATGTGTTACGTATATTGAGCACTAATTAACTCCCTTGTGTGTTGAGTCTGTATACTGTTTAATAATGCTTGTGGCATTGACCCTGCCTATGCATTGTTGCACATTTAGACAGTGAATCTGTTATACCTGTAGGTTTTGTTTGTTTGTTTGTTCATGTGTGGCACCTACGCTTTCCTTTGAATGGAATAAAGAAGCTGTTCACTTGACTGACTCGGAATTTAACTGCTGTTGGATTTCAGGTGATTGGCCTTCTGCGCAGGGGCCTTTCTCTCTCTCTCTCTCTCCCTCTCACCCACTCTCACTCCCGTCCCACCCCCCTCACACTCCCACCCCCCTCTCACTCACACCCCCTCCCACTGTATCTCAAGCTGTGTATGTGTGTATGTATGTGTCTCAAGCTGTGTATGTGTCTCAAGCTGTGTATGTGTCTCAAGCTGTGTTTGTGTGTATGTATGTGTCTCAAGCTGTGTATGTATGTGTCTCAAGCTGTGTATGTATGTGTCTCAAGCTGTGTTTGTGTGTATGTATGTGTCTCAAGCTGTGTATGTATGTGTCTCAAGCTGTGTATGTGTCTCAAGCTGTGTTTGTGTGTATGTGTCTCAAGCTGTGTATGTATGTGTCTCAAGCTGTGTATGTATGTGTCTCAAGCTGTGTTTGTGTGTATGTATGTGTCTCAAGCTGTGTATGTATGTGTCTCAAGCTGTGTATGTGTCTCAAGCTGTGTTTGTGTGTATGTGTCTCAAGCTGTGTATGTATGTGTCTCAAGCTGTGTATGTATGTGTCTCAAGCTGTGTTTGTGTGTATGTATGTGTCTCAAGCTGTGTATTTATGTGTCTCAAGCTGTGTATGTATGTGTCTCAAGCTGTGTTTGTGGGTATGTATGTCTCAAGCTGTGTATGTATGTGTCTCAAGCTGTGTATGTATGTGTCTCAAGCTGTGTTTGTGGGTATGTATGTGTCTCAAGCTGTGTATCTATGTGTCTCAAGCTGTGTTTGTGGGTATGTATGTCTCAAGCTGTGTATGTATGTGTCTCAAGCTGTGTATGTATGTGTCTCAAGCTGTGTTTGTCATTGATGGAGGCTATCAATGAGAGAAACAAGGCGACAGCAGCACACCTCAGACACACACCTTGATGCGTAGGATTTGTTTGCAGGGCAGGTGTAGAATGAAGTGATGGAGGTGATAAGTCACACAGAGAAGGCACACACCTGATGGAGCAGCACACCTCAGACACACACCTTGATGTGTAGGTTTTGGTTGCAGGTGTACAATGAGGTGATGGAGGTGGTCAATCAGGCGAAGAAGGCGGACACTCGTCAGAGCAGCACCTCTGACCTGCGACACATGAGCGCCCAGACGATCTTCTCTGTGCTCGACTACCTCACCAAGTGGAGAACTCACCGCATTCTGATGCTCACCACTGGGGTCCCTATGGGTAGAGGTGAGCAGGGAGTTTGTGAGTGTGTTTGGATGGTGGCTTTCAGAATTTCTGTGAGTTGTTTGCTCAGATGAGGATGACAGACTTACACATAATTTTACGATTGGTAGAATGAAAGGCTGTGACTGTGGGGCCAAATTTTGTTTTTGGAGGTGGGGTAGTTCTTGGATTTTGATGTTCTGCCAACCACACAGGGTCACCTCAGGATTAAGAAACTCTATTGTAATGGGGTGGGAGATGGGGAGAGAATGAGAGAGAGATCTGAGCATAGTATCATGCTGGATTTCTGTTAAACTGGATTTATTACTGAAGAAAATCATGACACAATTATGAACTAAAGATTTTGTGAAGAAGCAGATGCACTTTTCCTGTAACATTGTGGCATAGTGACAAGTTTTCTCTTCCCTCATGTACACACATGCATCCACACACACACACACCACACACACCACACATACACACACACACACACACACACACACACGCACACACACACACACACACACACACACACACACACACACACACACACCCCCCTGTGTATAATATATCTTCCTTATTGCCCACATGCTCTTTGTCAGTCAGTGTCTATGATCTCTCTGGGCTTAATCTTTCCTCTTTCCTCACCCAAGTTTGTTGTTGTATGAAAGACTGAAGACTGCTGGTTGAAATGAGAGGTTTATTAGCTGAACATAGTTTGCTCTTTTTTTTCCTGCTTATCACAGCACCAGTGTATGTCAACGATCCGCAGTACAAGGCTGTGAATGGGTTTGTGGCGCGCATCCCACAGGATATTCTAGCCCAGGCCAGCTTTAACTGCAAGGCGTACACACGTGCCCTCATGCACTTTGAACAGTTCATCTCCGTCACCAAGCAGGATCTCCACGAACACCTGGATTTCCTGCAGGTATGCCAGCAGTGGGGCTGTTAAGCCAGCTGTGCTTGAACATGAACTTTTTCTCAGAGACAACACAAGGGGAAGTGATCATGGGTTGGACGTGGTCACCGCCTGTTTAAAGGTGCTGGGCTGAACTGAACTGCCTCTGTTCCCATGCGGTTGGTTTTGTTCCCATGGGGATGATTTGTTCTGATGGGGATGGTTTTGTTCCCGTGGGGTTGGTTTTGTTCCCATGCAGTTGGTTGGTTTTGTTCCCATGGTGATGGTTGGTTTTGTTCCCATGGTGATGGTTGGTTTTGTTCCCATGCAGATGGTTTTATTCCCATGCAATTGGTCTGTTCCCATGGGGATAGTTTTGTTCCCATGGGGATAGTTTTGTTCCCCTGGGAGATGGTTTTGTTCCCATGCGAGGGTTTTGTTCCCATGGGGATGGTTTGATTCCCATACAGTTGGTTTTGTTCCCATACAGTTGGTTTTGTTCCCATGGGGATGGTTTTCAGGCAGTGAGCCCCAGTCTCTGATATTTTGTAATGTAAAAGTATTTGTAAAGTGCTTGCACCTAATGTGAGCCTAAAGCGCACAGTACAAAAACAATAGGGTTGATAGAATCTTTACAGAATCCACAGCACAATGAAATCCTACTAGTTACATGAACAAACACACTACAACTTTTCATTCAGCGTCTCTCTCATTACTGCCAACACAATTGCATGCACATGCACTCACGCACGCACGCACAGATCTTGTTCTAGAACGCTAGCAGTCATTCTTGTTTCAGATTTTTTATTTGAAATGAATGCTTGCTGTATGTTATTCTGTTTGTTGTTGTTGGGTGGCTGTATGTTATTCTGTTTGTTGTTGTTGGGTGGCTGTATGTTATTCTGTTTGTTGTTGTTGGGTGGCTGTATGTTAATCTATTTGTTGTTGTTGGGTGGCTGTATGTTATTCTGTTTGTTGTTGTTGGGTGGCTGTATGTTATTCTGTTTGTTGTTGGGTGGCTGTATGTTTGTTGTTGTTGGGTGGCTGTATGTTATTCTGTTTGTTGTTGGGTGGCTGTATGTTTGTTGTTTTTGTGTGGCAGTATGTTATTCTGTTTGTTTGTTTTGGGCTGTATGTTTGTTCTTGTTATGTGGCTGTATGTTATTCTGTTGTTTTTTGGCTGGATGTTATTCTGTTGTTTTTTGGCTGGATGTTATTCTGTTGTTTTTTGGCTGGATGTTATTCTGTTGTTTTTTTTGGCTGTATGTTATTCTGTTGTTTTTTGGCTGTATGTTATTCTGTTGTTTTTTGGCTGTATGTTATTCTGTTGTTTTTTAGCTGTATGTTATTCTGTTGTTTTTTGGCTGTATGTTATTCTGTAGTTTTTTTGGCTGTATGATTGCTGTTGCTGTTCGCGTAGCGCCTGTACGACTGTCTGAACGAGCCAGATGGAGTTCTGGGAGTGGCGGCTGTGAGACAGACCCAGTCCACAATGATGGAGGAGATTCTCGTGCATGAAAGTCTGGGTATGATCTCTGTTGTTTTTTTACCTGCTGCGTGAGAGTTTAAATTAAAATATAAAAACATTAGGCTGAAGTATACAAAAAAAACAACAACAAAAACTGTTGAGGCATTATACTTAGATCTGGAAGACCTTAAACAGAGTAAAGCTAATGGATGTGTGAGAGGTGTAAGAAAGAGCAAATGGTCTGTCATGTCAGTTTCTTCTTTTGTTTTCTACGTTCTAAAAGTTCCACAGAAATGTCAGTTCACAGTTCACTGAAAAGATGTATGAACATGCAGACTCTGGTGTGACTGAAACACAACACCTGCTGTGTGGCATAAGAATAACACATCATATTTCTTATGTTGTGCTCCATTCGTATACACATTTTTTGAACCATGCATGTGTTTGGTCCATGCTGAATGGACTGTCATTTGCTGTGACGTGCATCACTGCATGTGTGAAACTGGAACAGGTCACCAGCAGGACGCCCAGGCGTGCTACGAGCGAGCTCTTCAGGTGTCGCCCAGCGAGCTGTGGCCGCACCAGGGCTTTGTCCGCAGTCTGATGGAGATGGGCCAGCTAAACATGGCTTTGCTGCACACCACTGGCATCCTGGCTGACAAGTATGTGTGTGATGGTGGGAGAGTGTTGGAGGTTATGGGGTTAACATGGTTTGCTCCACACCGCTGGCATCCTGGCCGACAAGTATGTGTTTTGTGGTTGGAGAGTGTTGGAGGTTATGGGGTTAATGCCTAGCAGACAAGTATGTGTGTGATGGTGGGAGAGTGTTGAAGTTTAAGGGGTTAGTGCCTGGCAGACGAATGTGTGATGGTGGGAGAGTTGGAGGTTAAGGGGTTAATGCCTGGCAGACAAGTATGTGTGGAATGGTGGGAGAGTATCGGAGGTTAAGGGGTTAACACCTGGCTGACAAGTATGCTTGTGGAGGTGGGAGTGTTGGAGATCAAGGGGTTAACACCTGGCAGACAAGTTTTTGTGTGATGGTGGGAGGCTATTGGATTTGGAAGTTAAGGGTTATTGACAAGTCTGTGTGTGATGGCGGGAAGGTGGAAGGTCCCATAAGACCTTTGACACTGCTCAACCCTGTCATCTTTTTAAAGCCAAACTGAAAACCTTCCTCTTCTCACAGTATTTTCATCTCAGCTAATATTGTGTGTGTGTCCATGTGTGTGTGTGTGTGTGTGTGTGTGTGTGTGTGTGTGTGTGTGTGTGTGTGTGTGTTTTTCTGTATAATACTTTAGATAAATAGCTTTGGTAGGACTGGGCTCTACGTATGTACAGAATATCATATTTAGGTTAACAGGTACCATGTGAGTGGTCAGGGCGTTGATGAGTGCATGATAAATGGACATTATTATTATTATTGTAGGTTATGGGGTTAATGCAATGTGGCCTTTTTCTGTTTCTCTGTTTAATGGGCTTTCTCATGGACGGCATATGTATGATGGCAGCAGAGTATTGGTGAATAAGGATAAGAAAACTAGCCTTTCGACAGTGCATGTTCTTGCTGGCATTCCTTTCAAGAAGAAAGGGAGTTGACACATTCTTTGTGCTTGACATCAGTAAATGTGTATAATTTTTTATATAGTCTTTGTTTCTTTGAAAGAATGAAACTTCTGCAAATCATCAGTTAATTTCACTGAAAACCATAGTTTATCAAGGAGATTTTACTTGGAGGCTTCATTAGAAAAGAAAAGGTTTGCAATGTACATACTTACTGTGGGGCCATTGAGTAGGAAATGCCTTTTTTTCTTTTTTTTTTTTTTTCTTTTTTTTTTTTTAGCCAAGCATGTCACTGTGGGGCTTTTATTCATTTGAAAAAAAGAAAGAAAAGAAGTCTGCAGCATGTGTTTATTGTTACTGAGGGTGGGCCTGTTCAGTAGCATTGACTTGTTTGTTGTTGGCAAGTACATCATTTTATTCATTAGAAAAGAAGTCTGTAGCGTATGTTTATTGTGACTGAGGGTGGGCCTGTTCAGTAGCATTGACTTTTTTTTATAGCCAGACACATCATTTTATTCATTAGAAAAGAAAAGAAGTCTGCAGCGTATGTTTATTGTTACTGTGGATGTGCCCGTTCAGTAGCACAGACATTTTGTTTTGCTGAGCGTCACCTTGCGTCTGCAGTCCGCAGTGGGCAGGTCAGCTGAACCAGTACCGCGTGGAGGCCGCCTGGAAAATGTGCAACTGGGACTGTCTGGACAGCATGATGAAGCTGGTAAGTGGTCACAGAGCACAGAAGCTTAGAAAGCAATGATATTTCACTCTTGGATCATCCAGACCCAAGTTGAATCATTCCCTGGAGGTTTCAACTGATCTGAACTGAAACAAACTAAATACAGCTTCCTCTCTCAAATGATCTCAACATGGAATAAATACCCTTCGTACAGCAGTGGCTGAAGCTCCCAGCTTGGCATGCATTAACTTAGGGCTCAGTTGTTTTAGTCTGTTTAGGCTGGAACTATAAACTACAGTAGAAAAAAATAACCACAATAATAATAATAATAGATAATTCTTATAAAGCACCATTCTCTAACACTAGTTAAGCTCACTGCACTGTACAAAAAACAAACAAACAAAAAACTTCATTTACATACATTTTGACACACAGAACCTTAACATAATCACCCAACAAACAATATTTGCACATATCCATGCACAACTACCCAAACACACAAAAAGAAACACACCCACAAGCACCAGTCAGTCTCCAATCACCCGCTCAAATTCTACCATAAACACAACCACCTTGCAAACAATAACTAGTTATACATACACAACCAGACACCCACACCCACACAAGGAAACCCACATGCCCAACCAAGCAGTGTCCCGCCGTCCACACAAATACACATTACAGTTGGTGAGTTACAAATACTGTGTCAAAAAATCGTGTGGCTGTGAAAGGAACCTGCTGAGAAAGAGAGATGTGGCCATGCCTGAAGCACTTAATAAAAAGGTGTAGAGCCATGCTTGAAGCACTTGACAGAGAGATTTTCTCTCTATGTTTGTGTGTGAAGGAGAAACCAAGCAACAACAGCTGGCCGGTGTGCATTGGACGCATTCTGATGGCCGCGAAAGACAGGGTGAGTTTTCCGAGAGATGGATTATTTTGTATTTATTATTTGTTTTATATATTTTTAACAGGAAATTCGGGTTGCCTTTCCTGTGTATGGTTACAGCAGCTGCGAGAGCAGTGCTAGCCATTCCTACCTATGTGTGCTGTATTTTCATGCATCCAAACAATGGTATGCATAGCTGTCAACCCCTTTTTGGAATAAACTTTGGTCCAGAGTTTGTGAACCTGTATTTCCCCTATGCAGGCCAGGGTCTTTTTTTTTTTTTTTGCTGGTGGCAGTGGCATTTTGAATTCCATCCGGCATGTGTGGCAGGGGAAGGAAGAAGCAATGTTGTGTGAAATACAGGTGTGTGACTTCAAATCTCACTTCCTACGAGATTTCTCAGCCTATTGCACTCAGCCAGTCAGTGTGCATTTGGTGATGGCATGTGTCGGCTGCTTGTTTGACACTTTTTCAGTCTTTTTGCTCAGTTTAAAACAACAGCAAAATCTCATGACAATTATGTTTTCCTGTATCCATTTTCCAATATGGCCATATCCCCCCCAAATAATGAAAAATCAGTATTTTATACTGGTAAACTGTATGAGTTGACAGGTATGAAATTTAGGCTTAAATCACATGTGTGAGAGTGTAATTTCATTGTCTTTACAACAGCTGACCTGTGACCTCGCTCTCTCATGCTCTCTTAACATCCACTTGCTTCAGAAAGAAGAAGACTTCCTCCAGCAACTGCAGGTTGCCCGCCAGGAACAGATGGGGCCGCTGTCAGCCGCCAGCATGGAGATGGGGTCTTATCACCGTGGATACGAGTGCATTCTCAGGTTGGAAGCTTTGTTCAGCATTCGGCTGAAACTGGCGGCCCTTTTTGCTGTTGTTTCCTGTCCTGTCACGCCTGCAAACTTACCAGCTTGATCGTCTGTTTTCCCTCAACTAATGCTGTATAGCTTGATCGTCTGTTTCCCCTCAACAAATGCTGTATAGCTTGATCGTCTGTTTCCCCTCAACTAATGCTGTATAGCTTGAATGTCTGTTTCCCCTCAACTAATGCTGTATAGCCTGATTGTCTGTTTCCCCTCAACTAATGCTGTATAGCTTTATCGTCTGTTTCCCCTCAACTAATGCTGTATAGCTTTATCGTCTGTTTCCCCTCAACTAATGCTGTATAGCTTGAATGTCTGTTTCCCCTCAACTAATGCTGTATATCTTGATCATCTGTTTCCCCTCAACTAATGCTGTATAGCTTGAACGTCTGTTTCCCCTCAACTTGGGAATGCTTGATCATCTGTTCCCCCTCAACTTAGGAATGCTTGATCGTCTGTTTCCCCTCAACTTAGGAATGCTGTATAGCTTGACTGTCTGTTTCTCCTCAACTTAGGAATGCTGTATAGCTTGACTGTCTGTTTCTCCTCAACTTAGGAATGCTGTATAGCTTGACTGTCTGTTTCCCCTCAACTTAGGAATGCTGTATAGCTTGACTGTCTGTTTCTCCTCAACTTAGGAATGCTGTATAGCTTGACTGTCTGTTTCCCCTCAAATTAGGAATGCTGTATACCAGTGTTGTTCAGTATGCTTAAGAGCAAAATAAAGCTGGATATTTTGTTGTTAGTTTTTGTTTGACTGTTTCTTTTCACATTTTGAGGTGTGTATGTGATTTGCTATGATTTAAAAAAAGAAGAAGAGTAGTGATGTAATGAATGCACTGCTCTTTCTTAAAGAAATTCAGCAGGATCCACATATGTGTATGTTTAGCTACATATTTAATTTGATGAGATAATAAAGTAATCTTGAATATGTTGCACTGCAAGGTGACTGAACTTTCATGTCTTTGCATGTAAGTTAGTTGAAATTGTGGAGAGATGACTATATAAGGAGTTGTGTAATTTGCCAAATTTGCTGGGAATGCTACCATTCATGATTTTGCGGGGTTGGGGGTGGGTATGGAAAGGGGTGCTTTTTGTGCCAGATCTAGTCATTCAATAGGCATGTAGAACTGTACTCGTGTCCAAATTCACATTTTGAGCACCAGTCGATAATTTCAGACTTCACATGCTGAGTGAGGTGGAAGAGTATTTCCGTGTGTGCCACGACTTCCCGCCCCGGTCGGATGACAGCAGTGATCCCAGCGGGCGATGCTCCATGGAGGGACTTTTGCAACAGTGGCATGCCCGCCTGCAGATGGCACAAGTCAGTCTGAATGCATGTCATTGGTTGTGTGATCTCAGTAGGTGGTCTGCTGCATTGGTTGTGGACCGATGGTTTGGGTGGTGGTGGTTGCATGAACGTTTTTGTGTGTGTTGTGAGAGAGAGAGAGTGTACAGGTGTGTGTGTGTGTGTGTGTGTGTGTGTGTGTGTGTGTGTGTGTGCTGTAAGTCAGAGAAAGAGAGTGTGTGTGTGTGTTGTATGTGAGAGAAAGAGCATGTGTGCATGTATGTGCGTATATACTAGTGTGGTTGTGTTCATTCCAGAAATGGCTTGTTTTTGATTGTATGTGCTGTAATGCAAGTTTGTAATTATGTGTGCACACATATATGTGTATGTTTGTCTTGTTTATGTAAGATAAGTAACTTTATTAGTGGAAATTTAGAATCTGGTCAGGTGATTGATTGATTTTAATCTCCGTTTGTTGTTGATTGAACTTTACTTCTCTTTGCTGTTGATTGATTTTAATTTCTGTTGTTGATTGATTTTAAGTTCCCTTTCTTGTTGATTGATTTTAATTTCCATTTCTTGTTGATTGATTTTAATTTTAGATTTTTTTTTTCTGTTGTTCACTGATCTGGATTTCTGTTTGCTGTTGACTGATTTTAAGTTCCATTTGTTGCGTGGCAGTCGTCTTTCCGTACCCAGGAGCCCATCTTGACGCTGAGGAGGACGCTGCTGTCGCTTGGCCAGCGCAGCCCAGACAACGCCCTGGACATGACCATTGGCAAGTGGTGGTTGTGGAGCGCCAAGGTGGCCAGGAAGTGAGTGGGAATGATAAAGTCTAGCAGCCTATTGCCCCCATATTACACAGCCTATTGCCCCCATATTACACAGCCTATTGCCCCCATATTACACAGCTTCTTCCTTCCATATTATTACACAGCCTCTTTCCTCCATCTTATTACACAGCCTCTTTCCTCCAT
>OY757550.1:18156981-18211892 GCA_963584105.1 Alviniconcha strummeri | reverse complement strand
ACAAGATCAACACACAAGGGAGTTAATTAGCGCTCAGAATTCATTCTTCTTGTTATGTATTTTGAGCACTAATTAACTTCCCTTGTATGTTGATTCTGCGCGAGTGCTCTGGGCCTCGTTCTGTTTTACATTGTGAAGAAGGTCTACATATATTAATATTATTATATGAACACTTATTCTTAACGTTGTTTTACATCAACTTCTTGTCTGTTCTTTTCCTCCTTCTTTTATTATTTTCTATCTTCTTACGCCTGACGAAGACTCTCTGTCGCAAGCACTTGTGTTTAATTGTTCCATGTGTGTCGTCGTGTAGGTGAGTAATTTATCTAGGGCTGTTCTATAGGAACACTTGAGTGACTCATCTCGAGATGAGCCCTAGGCGCTTCACAGTGGCAACTGTATAGTGCTATTCTCTGCTTCTGTATGCAACTCTTAACTGAGTGACTGTATGTGTAGCAGAAGTGTATATTACGTCAGGAGCCAACCGTTTTCTGCTTTTATTGGTAAAGAACAAAACCTACATGACTGCACCCTGACGAGATCAAATTTGAAGCAAAAAGTAGTTCTGTTGCAAAAATATTGATGGGACAACCATGCAATGGCAGCAAATGGAAATATTTGCACTTAAAAAAAAAAAAAAGTTAAAAAAAGTTTTTTTTGTGTGTGTGTGTGTTTTAATGTTTTCAAGGAAACCTTTGTCCTCATCTGGGTTTTGCTTTAAGAAGACAAAGTTGATGGCAATTGTGTGTATGTGTGTGCGGATATGTGTGTGTGTGTGTGTGTGTGTGTGTGTGTGCAGGGCTGGTTACCTGCAGACAGCATACGGCAGTCTGCTGCAAGCCAGTGCTTACCACCTGCCCGAGTTCTTCGTGGAGAAAGCCAAATGGCTTTGGGAGAAGGTACAGAATTGGTGCATGGACTCATGTTGCAGATGTGTACTTGTAACTTGGTCTTTAACTTTAGGAGTTAGAGGTTGACTTCCTGGCTGAAATATATTGTTTGTTTTTTTCTTTTGCTGCATGCCCAGCCTTGCCCTGCTCTCTCCCCAATATATAAAGGTTGCTGTGGAATGAAATGGTACTCACTTGAGATAGGTTTCTGTACAACTGTAAGGGTGTCCTCACAAATACTTATATGGCTGGAGATGGACTGAAGTTATATGGCTGGAAATGGACTGAAGTTATATGGCTGGAGATGGACTGAAGTTGCTATTCAGATGCATTCTGTCTTCAGAGAAACCCACGTACAGAGGACAGTGTTTTGCAAACTCCCTGGTGTTTGGTCACGAGTGGTGTGCAGTGTACTGACAAAGGGAACTCGTTGTTTAATCTGATATAAAAACAGTTGGCTGTTTTATTGCAAAATCCTTACTGTTGAGCTTTTATGTGGATCTGTTAAAATCCACAAACTAACAATTCAGCAGGTAGATGCTGATTGCTAGTTTGTGGATTTTAATGCCCTGTCAAAGGCTGGCACTGTCAGAATTCTCAACTGTGATTCCTCTGTAAGGTACTGATGACCGCACTGCAGGGAGACCTGATTGAGATCGTCTTAAGCAGAGTTTCACTATGAATGAAATTTGTCTTCTGTTTTTTTTTGCAGTGTGCATGTAGTTATGTCAGTGACTTAGTGGCCAGCATGCTGACAGCATTGCGTTGCTCGGGGGATGTGAGGAAGGGACGAGCGTGTTTGTCCAGTCTTCTTCATTCATGACAGATTTCATTTGACTTTTGTGGACAGGACGAAAAGGACTCGGCACTGTTGTGTCTGGACAAAGGAATCGCTCAGCACTTCACATCGACATACAATTCCAGCACTGACAGTCAAGAGAGGAAACAGGTGTATGCACAGGTGAGTCTTTACTCTTTTCTCCTGCTGGCCCCACACAATTTGTCTCCATTTCTGTCTTTCTCTGTCTCAGAGTTGATGTAAGTTTGTCTGCTGAGATCCCAGAGGGTCACAGCGCAATTTCAAAGGGTCACCATTGTGATTGATCATACCAGAGGCTTTAATTATCACACACACACACACACACACACACACACACACACACACACACACACACACACAGAGGCATACACACATAGTAAAACTGAGAGACACTGACAGCCATGTGACTGACACACTTACCAGTAAGGTAAGTCATACTGTTGAGTTTCAGTGCATCTAGATCAAATTAAACCAGTCTGGGTGAAGCACAGGTCCAAAAGCTTAGTCAAGTTAGTGTCAGGCCCCAGCTTAGCGCCTCAGACACACACATTCATGCATAATGATGAACACAGCTCACCCGGCTCTTTGCACCTTGACTGCACAGGCTCTGCTGCTGCATGGACGTTACTGCGAAGAAACCTCCAAGCTGGAGAGCAATGCCATCGTGAAGCGTTACAAGGATGTGATCGAGGTGTGCCCCCAGTGGGAGATGGGCCACTTCCAGCTGGCTCAGTACTATGAGCGTGTCATGATCGGCATCATGTCTGACAAGGAGAAGCCGGAAAAGCAAGGGTAGGTTTCAGGTTAGAACTGGGATGATGACTTTGATAGACTTTGTGAGATGTTTGCTAACACTTTGAGGTGTTCTGTTTCAGCTTTGGGATGCTGAGTGCTATGGCTCCTCCCTCCCCTCCTCCCCCCCACTTCCCCCCTCAAAGTTGGATTATTAATGTGGTAGACCAAGGATTTGGATGAACGGCAAATGGGTTGACTCAAAGTTTTGCTAGATTCAGGAAACTGTATCCAAGTGCTAACTTGAAAACAACTTCTGAATTAATGATCATAGACAGCTGTACCACACATTTTCTCATATCTGTGACATCTTTTTCCAGTGAGAGTTTTATTACTATGAAATTCAGGAAGCCTGTTGTTTGTTTGTTTTGTGTTTTTTCCCCCACAAGGCCAGTAGTGCAGCCATAAAGCTGACCATTTGCTTTACTTTAGTCTTTTGGGGTAGAGTGTTTTTACTTGAGAGGGAATAAGACTCCTTCAAAGTCCAGTTTCCCTGCCAAACCAGGATGCTGCCCAAAGCTGCCAGCTAACCTTGATCCACAGTTCTGACTAAAACAGCATGAAGCCTTTGCCAGCATTGTCTGGAACCAGCCACCTGCTTTCATCTTCCACAGCCTCTGTCTGATCCATTCGCTTTACCCTGCAGAGAATTTGCCATCTCCATGGTGCGTTACTTTGGCAACGCCCTGCGCTACGGCAACCAGCACATCTACCAGGCCATGCCGCGCATGCTCAGCCTCTGGTTGGACTACGGGGCCACCGTCAGCAACATGGAGCACAGGGACAGAGCCAATCGCGCGCAGTCGCAGAAAGTGGCCGCCGCCAGGGGGCACCTCACTCGCATGAACAAGGTCAGCGCTGTTTTGCTGTGTCAGTGCTGAAAGCTGTGAGTGTTGGCTTTGTTAGTAATGATAATATTAATAGTAACAGTATTTATGCAGTGTGGACTTTTGTTTGGAGAGGCTATTGTAAGGGCACACACACATGTGCATGCATGCACAGACACACACACATATGCACACACACGCACGCACACAAATACGCACGCATGCACACACATAAATACAAACACACCCACATGCACACAGACACACAGACACACACACACACACACACACAGAGTATAATTAGTCATGACTGAAGTGTTTTGATACAGTTTAGTGTGCAAAGTCAAGTGGAGTGACCCCTTTCAGTCTGTTTCACTGAACAGATCAGCGATATATTGTTAAGTGAAAGAGTGAATGTTGTTTTCAGACCATGACTTGAACAGACTGATGATTGGTGTTTCAGGCCATGACGCAGCTCATTGACCAGCTTGCTCCTTACCAGTTCTTCTCTGCCTTCCCCCAGCTTGTGTCTCGCATTTGCCACGCTCAGCCAGAGGTGGCACAGATTCTGCAGGTAGGTACCGTTGTGACACTGCCTTCACACCTGATTTACTGGGAGAGGGGTGTGTGTGTGTGTGTGTGGAGAGGGGTGTGTGTGTAAATTTGTTTGTTGTTCCAACTGGGAGTTTCTGATTGGGGGGGGGGGGGGGTAATTGTGTTTGTTATTCCAAGCTGGGAGTTTCTTGTTGTATCTGATTTAGGAAGAGTGTGTGTGCATGTACAGAATGTGCCGCTGTATTTTTTCTTCTTTCTTAGGTGTGCAGTACATCTGCTTGTATTATATGTGTGCTGAGATCAGATATTGGCCATGTATGTGTTTATTTACTGAAATTGTTCTGTGTAAATTTGTGTCTTGTTTGGCGGCCACAGTGCCACAAACTTTTTTTTTTTTTTTTGGGGGGGGGGGGGGTGTTATTTGTATATATTTATACTTTTTTTTTTGGGGGGGGGGGTGTTATTTGTATATATTTATACACTTTTTTTGCATCTCTTTGCATGGTGCACTGTGCCTTATATTTGGCTAGGATCATGTGCCATGGAAATTTTACTTACATTTTATTTTACTCCATTAAATTTTATTTGTGAACTCTCACCTTTATGTTGAATGAAAATTAGGCATAACTGTCCTTTTTGTTTTGGTGGAATTGGAATGACCCAAAAGGCAAATTTTCATTTTATGCATTTATTATGAATAGTAAAGTTATTTTGTATTTGTGAATGTCCATTGTTATTATTATTGTTTTGGAGGTTGGGGGGGGTGGGGGGGGGTGAACAGTGAAGCATGTGTGTGTGTTGACAGGAACTGATTGCATGACTGCTGTCCTTTGTGTCCTTCCTTTTTATTTTATGCATTTGTTACGAATAGTAAAGTTATTTTGTATTTGTGAGTGTCTGTTATCTGTTGTTATTATTGTTTGGGAGATTGTGTGTGTATATGTGTGAATGAACAGCGAGGCATGTCCGTGTGTTGACAGGAGCTGATTGCGCGACTGCTGTCCTTCTACCCTCAGCAGGCCATGTGGATGATGATGGCTGTTTCTAAGGTGAACAACGCTTTGTTTGTAGAGCTCCTCTTGGGGCTGAAATCTTTCCTTGTGTACGCATGGCAGTTTGGGTTTTAACCAGCAGCTGTTGAAGACAGGTCTGCCTGTAGGGAGTAGTAAGCAACTGGATGAATGAATAAAACTGTAAATTTCATCTGGACTGAAATTCAGTCTCTCATGAGTAATTTTCCTCAAGATAACATAGATTCTTATTTTCGTAAGAATTCCTTAGTTTCACCAGTTTATCAGTGGACCAGTCAAATGACTGTAAGCTCCGCCTCAGGTCTGGCAAATAAGTAAAAAAAAAATGTTGTTCTCTTGCCAAATTTAGCCTCATTAATATGTAGCCTCTGATTGGCTTGGATGCTGTAAGTGTAATTTAATGATGCATCTTCTTTCTGACAGCACTTTATGGTCTGTGTAATGTCCCTGCATTTGTCAGTAAGGAAGAAACACTGCTTGATTCGTTAAGTTAAAAAAGAAAAAAGCCACACAAAAAAGCAGAAAAAAAGCCTGCTTGATCCAAGGCAAGTAACTGAAATCTGCCCTCACTTGTTTTTTTTAGTAGACAGTAATAATGACTGTGCTGTCTTGGTGTAGAATATCTTTGCTAAATCTGCAACAACTGTGTTATCTTGTTGTAAAATATCTGTGCTAAATCTGCAAGGAATATGCACAGCAGGAGCTGAATTTCATCTTAAAAGTGCTTCTGAGGAGGGTTCCACTGTATGTACAACTTGTACATCTTTGTTTCTAGCAGCACAGTAAGGAACAGTATGAGTTCTAGCAGCACAGTAAGGAGCAGTGTGAGTTCTAGCAGCACAGTAAGGAGCAGTGTGAGTTCTAGCAGCACAGTAAGGAACAGTGTGAGTTCTAGCAGCACAGTAAGGAACAGTGTGAGTTCTAGCAGCACAGTAAGGAACAGTGTGAGTTTTAGCAGCACAGTAAGGAACAGTGTGAGTTCTAGCAGCACAGTAAGGAACAGTGTGAGTTCTAGCAGCACAGTAAGGAACAGTGTGAGTTTTAGCAGCACAGTAAGGAACAGTGTGAGTTCTAGCAGCACAGTAAGGAACAGTGTGAGTTCTAGCAGCACAGTAAGGAACAGTTGGAGCTGCGACTGCAAACTGTATGCATGTATGTCAGGTTTACTCACACATGTATTTCTCTCTTGCAGTCATCATACGCAGTGCGATCAAAGAGGTGCCAGGAAATATTTGCTGCTGCAAAGTAAGGCCATGCACATTGGCTCCGGTTTTTGTGTTGGCAGAATGAGGGAAGGTAGACATAACTGTAAAATTTAAAGCAATGGCGAATAACAAAAATGTCAGTAAAGATTAATTTCAGTTTAATGCTTTTGTTAAATATCTTCTTGTCTTGTTGAATACAATACCTTACCAGAGAATTAGTGCATTTATCCACAGGGAATGATATGTATTATTAATACATATTCATAACGTTCCAATCCAAACTGCTTTGTTTTACCATGGTTATGTGCCATTTGTGATGCATGGACTAGTTACAAGCGGTAGGCAGGTTTATGGTATCTTGACTGTGACTTCCCATTTTGACTAATATTTTGAATTCAACATAAACACTCCAAAAGGTTTTTTTTTACTTTCTTGAGAGTGATATCCATATTTAGCAAGTCATGCAAAAAAAAAAAACAGGACAACAAAAATATTTTTCTGGATGAAAATAGCTTGTAAAACCAGGGAGCCGGTTGGTCACAAAAGGAAACGGTTGATCTAGACACATGTACCATAAGACCTGCCACTGTGTAATATACAATGTTAAAATGTTACAGGTATGTTCTGTTGCTTGTTGGTTGAATTGTAAATAGCATTTTTTTTTATTTTTTTTTGAAAATGTATACATGAAAAACCATAGTCACTTACTACTGGTGTTTCAGAAGAAAAAATAACTGGTGATTTTATTTTCATTGATCAGATTAGTGTTTTTTATAGTTTTTTTTTTTAGATAATGCCTGGATGTTTTCTGTTTTTACAGTCTTAAAAGGAGAAAATGTTTTTATGTTGCAGACTGAAAAACCCAGACTTGTCCAAATTGTTGCATGTAAGTACACTTGCTTACAATTTTAATGTTAGCTATTAATTTTTTGGTATGTGTTGTGTATGTGTGGGTGTGGGTGTTATGTGGCGTTAGAGAGTTTGAGGAGGGGGGTGGGGGGAGTGGAGAGAGAGAGTTTAGAGTTCATGATAAAACGGCAGTGAAATTGGGGATGGGGGAGGGAGTGGTGAGTGGAAGCGAGTCAGATCAAAATGAAAGGCAAGAGCTTACAACTTTACAGTGTTGCTAATAATACGCCTCCTTGCGACTGCAATGTTGAAGGATGCAACCAAGCTGACGGAGCGACTGATAGAGCTGTGTGAGAAAGACTGCAGAAATGCCTCCACCTTGAGTATGTCCCAGCACTTTAAGACTCTCAAACGCATGGCAGATGACAGGTAAGGCTTTGTAGGGTTTGTTTCTTGGTTATGCACTTGAAGTGTTTGCCTGAAAAGTCCCAACACTTCAAGACTTGCAAACGCTTGGCAGATAAAGCTTTGTTTCCTGGTGATGCATTGGACAAGTTTGTCTGAAGGAAATAGCTTGGTAATCTTACAGAATAATTTTTGTTACGGGGGATGAATCATACACCACTGAAAAGAATAACAGGGAAATGTGATGAAGAATAATAGGGAAATGTTTTGATTATATTAGATTTAAAATTTAATCGTCAAAGTTGACTTTTAGTGGTATAATTTTGCATTGATGATTCAGAAACATTCTGTCAAAATTCACAAGTGACACTATTTTGGGCAAGAGACCAAGGTTTCTGTTCTTTTCTCACCTTTTGTACAGCAAGCATCTTTTTGAATTCCATGTCAAATATTGTGTGGATAGAAAGATACTGGTACCATCCCACTTAGTACTGGTACCATTGCACTTGGTACTGGTACCATCACACTTGGTACTGGTACCATCACACTTGGTACTGGTACCATCACACTTGGTACTGGTACCATCACACTTGGTACTGGTACCATCGCACTTGGTACTGGTACCATCACACTTGGTACTGGTACCATCGCACTTGGTACTGGTACCATCCCACTTGGTACTGGTACCATCCCACTTGGTACTGGTACCATCCCACTTGGTACTGGTACCATCCCACTTGGTACTGGTACCATCGCACTTGGTACTGGTACCATCCCACTTGGTACTGGTACCATCGCACTTGGTACTGGTACCATCCCACTTGGTACTGGTACCATCCCACTTGGTACTGGTACCATCCCACTTGGTACTGGTACCATCCCACTTGGTACTGGTACCATCCCATTTGGTACTGGTACCATCATAAATATTGTGTAGATAGGCATCGTTGGCCAGAGCTGCCACAAGTACAATTGTTGTTGTGTCAAGCATACTTTTGTCATGACAAAAGATGTGTTTTGTCATGACAAACGTGGGTATTGTTGTGACAAAATTATGTTTGTTGTGACAAAAATATGTTTGGCGTGACAAAAGTTTTGTCATGACAAACAAACTGTTTTTGCAACAAAAGATGTATTTTGTCAAGACAAATACGACGCAGGACTACGGGATAACTTCTGGGTCAGCCATTTGGTTGCAAAATTTGAACTCTGCAAGAACCTGAACTAACAGCAAAGATGTTGAGAAAATGTTTATTCCAGGACTGTTGGCAAAAGGACAGTGCATACCAGGAGTGGGTTCTAAAAGATAAGCTGGACAAACACTACACTCGATGTGTGTCATGCAAAATTCAGCTCATTTTTTGTGTTCCTTACTGTTGTGATGGTCCTTACAAAATATATTGGTCCTTACGAGTCCTTATAAGGCCCTTATTTGGCTCTGTTCCATGTCCCTGGGAATCATGTTTCAGCATGTTCAGCGAGATCTTGCTGCCGCTGCAGTCGGCCATGACAGTGACCCTGCCCGCAACACCCGGTGGGCAGGCAGAGCACAACCCGTTTCCTGGCCGCCATATTTGTATCAAGGGCTTCGAAGATACGGTGAGTCAACATATAATTCTGGGGTGGCATGGAGCAAACTTCTTTTTTTTTTATATATGTTTGTCAGGCATGTGACTGTGGGGACTTTTACTCATAAAAGATGCATCTGTCCATTGCAATACCTATATTTTCTCACCGATTAATACCTATTTGCGTGATTTTATTCCTGTTGAACAACAACAGCAAACTGGCTGTTTGGGCTGATGTCCAGGAATCTTCTTTTCATCACCAAGGAGTCTTTTTTCTTCTTCTTCTTTTCAGTGCATTATTAAATTGATTTATAAACCAAGTTTTAAGCATATCAAACCAGACAGAATTCATTTTCACATTCCGGATCGTTTTAAGTGCACGCGCCCACACACACACACACACACACACACACACACTTGCATACATACACATGAGTACCCAATGCACAGTTTACAACCCTAACTTAAAGAGAAGATGGACAGGGGCCTAGGCAGAGAAAAACAGCAGTGCAAGAGGGGAGGACATAGTGGACATATTGTTTGGGGAGGGGAAAAAAGAGTTTTGGGTTTGAATCTGTAGTCCAAAGAGACATGTTCCTTTCGGAGAGGAAGGGGAAGATTACTCCATGTAGAGAGAGAAGGCACGTGAGCCAGCAGTGAAAAGTCTGGTACAAGGAACAGAGACACACTGAAATAGAAACTATATAATATATACGCTGAAGTCTCTGTTTCAGTGAAGTCTGATATGAGGAACAGAGACACACTGCTATAGAAACTATATCATATATGTGCTGAAGTCTCTGTTTCAGTAAAGTCTGATACAAGGAACAGAGATGCACTGAAACAGAGACTATATCATATATATACTGAAGTCTCTGTTTCACTGAAGTCTGATACAAGGAACAGAGACACACTGCTATAGAAACTATATATACTGAAGTCTCTGTTTCAGTTAAGTCTGATACAAGGAACAGAGACGCACTGAAACAGAGACTATATCATATATATACTGAAGTCTCTGTTTCACTGAAGTCTGATACAAGGAACAGAGACACACTGCTATAGAAACTATATATACTGAAGTCTCTGTTTCAGTTAAGTCTGATACAAGGAACAGAGACACACTGAAACAGAGACTATATCATATATATACTGAAGTCTCTGTTTCACTGAAGTCTGATACAAGGAACAGAGACACACTGCTATAGAAACTATATATACTGAAGTCTCTGTTTCAGTTAAGTCTGATACAAGGAACAGAGACACACTGAAACAGAGACTATATCATATATATACTGAAGTCTCTGTTTCACTGAAGTCTGATACAAGGAACAGAGACACACTGCTATAGAAACTATATATACTGAAGTCTCTGTTTCAGTTAAGTCTGATACAAGGAACAGAGACATACTGAAACAAAGACTATATCATATATATGCTGAAGTGTGTTTCAGTAAAGTCTGATACAAGGAACAGAGACATACTGCTACAGAAACTATATATGCTGAAGTCTCTGTTTCAGTGAAGTCTGATCCAAGGAACAGAGACACACTGAAATAGAAAATATACATACACTGAAGTGCCTGTTTTAGTGTGTTCCAATTTCTTGTGCCAGACATGCTTTTCTGTACATGATGTTGTCATGTAGAGAAGAGCACACATTGATGCTTTCCATCATAGTGATGTGTGTACTGTGAAGCAGGGGGACAAACTCTGCAAGCCTCGTTACCAACAGGAGGGATCCTGACTTGGTTCTGTGTGCGTCTGACTTTTTTGTTTTGTTTTCATGTTCCAGCTGACTTGCCCTGAGAGTGGTGTGAATGCTGTATGGTGGTTTACAGATTTGTAAGAATATTCTGTCTGTTAAACACATACTACTTGAATGTCCTGTTACCACAGATTTTTTTTCAGAAAAACGGATATGACTTCAATGATTGTAACAGCATAAGAGACACTCTGTATAATACTGATATTATAATTTCTATTGTTAAATTGGTTGTACATAGTCCTGTGGGTAAGTTAGTATAACAGATTTTTTTTGGGGGGGGGGAGTTGTCTAATATCACCTCGATGTGAACAGACAAAATAAAACATTGATTTGAAAAACATTGATTTTACAGATTGAGATTCTGCAGTCACTGCAGCGGCCAAAGAAAATCACCATGGTGGGAAGTGATGGCAATCTCTATGTCATGATGTGCAAGCCAAAGGTAGGACCAGGCACAGTTAGGGGGTAGGTGTGTGTGTGTGAGAGAGAGAGAGAGAGAGAGAGACAGACAGACAGACAGACAGACAACTCAGAACTTTATTACACAAGGATTAAGTTGAGAGAGAGACAGAGACTGTGTGTGTGTGTGTGTGTGTGTGTGTGTGTGTGTGCGTGTGCGTGCATGTGTGTGTGTGTGTGTGTGAGATAAATCATCTGATATCCTTGGGGGGGATTTATTTTAAAAGCCAAAGTATTGTTTGGCAATGCCGGAAGAAATTAATGGCAAAATATTGCAGGTTTTGATGTTATTTGTCATAGTTGTGGTCATTACTGACTGCCTTGTCCTTTGATCTATGTTTTTTCTTCCTGCGAAATTGTGTTTGAAGGGTACATAGTTAAAGTAGCAAAGAAAAATGAATAAAAACAAAAACTTTGTCCATATTCATGGATGTGTGTTTTGTGTGTGCAGGACGATCTGCGGAAGGACTGCCGTCTGATGGAGTTTAATGCAATTGTCAACAGATTTTTGCACAAGGATGCTGAGTCCAGACGTCGACAGCTTCATCTACGCATCTATGTCAGTTTGTTGTACTGGGCATTTCAGACAGTTGCTTGTCACATGCTTATGAAGCATTTACCTGGGGATTCTGCACTAAGCAATGCTACGCTTGGACTTTTTGACAGTTGTCATGCACTTTTGTAGTGTATACGTAGTGGTCCTGCTTTCAGTAAGGTTACGCTGAGACATCTGGACAGTTGTCACATGCTTATGAAGTGTATACGTAGCAGTCCTTCAGTTGGAGAGGCTACACTGGGATGTTCAGACAGTTGTTATGTAGTCATGAAGTGAATGTAATGGTCCTTTAAATGAGGCTACACTGGGATGTTCAGACACTTGTTATGTAGTCATGAAGTGAATGTAATGGTCCTTTAAATGAGGTTACACTGGGATGTTCAGACACTTGTTATGTACTCATGAAGTGAATGTAATGGTCCTTTAAATGAGGCTACACTGGGATGTTCAGACACTTGTTATGTACTCATGAAGCATATACGTAGTGGTCCTTCTTTGAATGAGGTTACACTGGGATGTTTAGACACTTGTTATGTACTCATAAAGTGTATACATAGCGGTCCTTCACTCAGTGAAGTTACACTGGGATGTTCAGACAGTTGTTATGTACTCATGAAGTGTATACATAGCGGTCCTTCACTCAGTGAAGTTACACCGGGATGTTCAGACAGTTGTTATGTACTCATGAAGTGTATACATAGCGGCCCTTCACTCAGTGACGTTACACTGGGATGTTCAGACAGTTGTTATGTACTCATGAAGTGTATACATAGCGGTCCTTCACTCAGTGAAGTTACACTGGGATGTTCAGACAGTTGTTATGTACTCATGATGTCTATACATAGTGGATTCACTCAGTGAAGTTACATTGAGACATTTAGACAGTTGTCATATAGTTATAAAATGTGTTCATTATGCTAGCAAAAAATTCACTTGTTCATCGTTGGAGGGATGTGAGCTGCACTTGTATCAGCTCCTGAGTTAGGCAGAGCGCAGCCTGCGTTGCAACACCCACTGCTGGAGTGGGTGAACAACACATGGGAGCCGTGACACATTGTCACCAACTGTAATGTTTCACATCATCACCAGGCTGTAATATTTGTGCAGACGGTGATGTTGCTGAATGAAGAGTGTGGCTTGCTGGAGTGGGTCACCAACATGCAAGGGCTGAGGCACATTGTAACCAGGCTGTTTATACGGGGGGTTTTCTTGAGTGGGTGAACAACATGCAAGGGCTGACACACATCATCACCAGACTGTAATGTTTGTGCAGATGGTGACCCCACTGAATGTAGAGTGTGGCTTGTTGGAGTGGGTGAACAACACCTAGGGGCTGAGACACGTTGTCACCAGGCTGTAATGTTTATGCAGATTTTTGCTGGAGTGGGTGAACAACATGCAAGGGCTGAGACACATCACCAGACTGTGATGTCTGTGCGGATGGTGACCCCACTGAATGAAGAGTGTGGCTTGCTGGAGTTGGTGAAAAACACATGGGAGCTGTGACACATTGTCACCAACTGTAATGTTTCACCTTGTCACCAAGCTGTAATGTTTGTGCAGATGATGATGTTGCTGAATGAAGAGTGTGGCTTGCTGAAGTGGGTGAACAACATGCAAGGGCTGAGACACATTGTCACCAGGCTGTAATGTTTATGCAGAATTTTGCTGGAGTGGGTGAACAACATGGGTGAACAACATGCAAGGGCTGAGACACATTGTCACCAGTCTGTAATGTTTATGAAGAATTTTGCTGGAGTGGGTGAACAACATGCAAGGGCTGAGACACATCGTCACTAAGCTGTAATGTTTGGGCAGATATGGTGACCCCGCTGAATGAAGAGTGTGGCTTGCTGGAGTGGGTGAACAACACCCAGGGGCTGAGACGCATTGTCACCAGGCTGTAATGTTTGTGCAGACGGTGACTCCGCTGAATGAAGAGTGTGGCTTGCTGGAGTGGGTGAACAACACCCAGGGCCTGAGACACATCATCACCAAGCTGTACAAGGAGAGAGGCTCCCTGATGTCCGGCAAGGAACTCAAGACCGTCATGCCTCCACTCAGCTCCGACGTGGAGTAAGTACCGTGGCTACCATCTGAAGAACTTGTGTGTGAAAATAAAGTGGTGTTTGATCACCTTAGCATTAGCTAAACAACAAAATTGTGTCAAAGACCTGAGGGGTTGATGGAATTTTTGAAAAGCCAACAAGCCTGCATGTTTAAATGGTTAAGCTTAGCTGTGTGGTAGTATGTGGAGTATTGCCACATCTTTTGGGTGTTGCAGAAGACCATGATGTTGTTTTGGGTGTTTTTTTTATATCTGACTGATCCATTCAGTGATTTAGCAGCCTTTATACGATTTTTGTATATCTCTTGTTGAGTAGCTAGGTGACAGTTGGTAGGTGGTGTGTACAGCTTGCTGCCATATGGCACTGGTGTTTGTCTTGAACATTTATAACAAATAACAAATAAATTTAATTGTTCCTGCCCATTCCTTTTTTTATATATTTGCTTTAATCTGGTACTGATAAACCAGATGGAATGGTCAGTGATACTGGCTTGTCCTAGCCACATATGCTTTTTTTTTTTTTTTTTTTTACAAGGGCAGTATTCAAGGAACTAACTCTTTAGAAATTTATGTTTGTGCATCCATGTATTTTTTCTTTTATTTTTGGATTTATTTTGTAGATTTGACTTGAGAAAGGGTTTGTATATGAGAAAAGTTTTTGAACTATGCGTTTGCTTAAATGACATAATTTGATCTTCTCAAGGTGACCTTGTACAGTTGACAGGATATTAAATTCCAGTTACTAACTCACCATTTGTGGGTTTTGAGTCAGTGACCATTGTTGTGTATTTTGTGTGACCATTGTGTGTTTTGAGTCAGTGACCATTGTGTGTTTTGAGTCAGTGACCATTGTGTGTTTTGAGTCAGTGACTATTGTTGTGTGTTTTGAGTCAGTGACCATTGTTGTGTGTTTTGACTCAGTGACCATTGTGTGTTTTGAGGCAGTGACCATTGTTGTGTGTTTTGAGTCAGTGACCATTGTGTGTTTTGAGTCAGTGACCATTGTGTGTTTTGAGTCAGTGACCATTGTTGTGTGTTTTGAGTCAGTGACCATTGTTGTGTGTTTTGACTCAGTGACCATTGTGTGTTTTGAGGCAGTGACCATTGTTGTGTGTTTTGAGTCAGTGACCATTGTGTGTTTTGAGGCAGTGACCATTGTTGTGTGTTTTGAGTCAGTGACCATTGTGTGTTTTGAGTCAGTGACCATTGTTGTGTGTTTTGAGTCAGTGACCATTGTTGTGTGTTTTGAGTCAGTGACCATTGTGGTTTATTGCAGAGCCAAGCTGCAGGTGTTCAAACAGAAGTTGCTGCCTCGCCACCCGGCCGTTTTCAAGGAGTGGTTCATTCGTACTTTCCCTGATCCTACCTCGTGGTCAGTATCCTGTCACTCTTCCACTCACAGCGGTTAATTCATACTTTCACTGAGCCTACCTTGTATGAACAGTTAACTGTATAAACATATACATCACAACACTTTATTTGACATCTTATCACTTCCAACATGCTCACATGTACACATACCATTACACATGCAACACATTCCAAGCTGGTATTGAGCATCCCGAAATGGTATTGAGCATCCCAAATCAAATAGAATAGTCCCAATAGTTGCCAGGTGTCAAACCTGTTCTGTCTAAACTTTGACTTGCTTTCCAGCCTTATCGAAAAAAAAATAAAAAAATTGTCATCTCCTTTACTTATTTATTTTATTTGTTGTCATTCTTAGTTTCTTCACTTTGGAAAGAATTTTGTCAGGATGCCTACAAATATTTGCTTCTTTGAATTTCAGATCATTTGGCATACATGAGAAGTTTTTCCTCCCATCTCCTGTTTAACAAAGTTTCATTTCTGCTTTTGGTGTATGTGTGTGTGCCAGGTACAACGCACGTGTGGCATATGCTCGCACAACTGCCGTGATCAGCATGATAGGGTATGTGCTGGGACTTGGGGATCGGCATGGTGAAAACATCCTGTTTGACTCCACCAATGGTGACACTGTGCATGTGGACTTCAACTGTCTCTTCAACAGGGTAGGTGCCTGTTCTGACACAATCCTCGTTAGTTGTACTGATTTACCAGATGAAAAACATTGCGCCAGTATGCCCAGTTTTACACGTTCACTGACAACATGGTGGGTACATTCTGACTGAAATGCATGCGCTCGTTCAGTATGAACCTGAAGTGAAATAAATAAAGTAGATGTGTGGACTTGTCTAAGTGTCAGATGCTTTCATTCGGACTTAATGTTGGGAGAGAGAGAAAAAAGGAGTTAAAAAAACAAACAAACCTGCAGATTTTGGTAACATGCTCATGACAATAAATGTTAATAATGTGCATTCACAGCAACCTCTGGGAGGCACCATGCTACCATGTGGAGATACTTTGATGTTTATTTATTTGTGAAAACCACCGTTTGGAGGCTGTGAACTGCAAATTGTTTTTAAATTACAAATTGCTTTTTCTTATGTTTCGATTTTGCTCTCTCTGAAGGCTGTCAAACTTAAGGCTGCAAGTTTTTTGGAGTTATGCATGTGCACTGACAGCTCACTTGTTTCTACCTGACCAAGCTGCTGTTGGAAACTGTGTTAATTTGTTATTTGTCCTAACAGGGTGAGACGTTTGAATGGCCTGAACGAGTTCCATTCCGACTGACCCACAACATGGTATCAGCACTGGTGAGCTCCAGCACTTGCGTTTTGTGTCTCTGCACATAAGGCATGGCTTTGCTAGCTCTACTCACCGTTAGTGTGTCACCGGTCTCGTGTATGGGTCATGATTCCAATCACCGCCAGTAGAAAAGGTTCAGCATGTAGCATGAACCTTCACATTGCAGTATTGACGTCAGGGAATACATTTGTTTAAATGTGTTTTAAATTTATGTTGTTGGTTGCTTGCCTGTTCTGTGTGCCCACCCTGTGCTGGTGATGGTCTGGTGGTTTGCATTTGTTGTACAGTACCATTCTGGGGCTGCATCCTTCAGTGCTGTGTGTTTTGTAAATGAGCAACTTTGGGAACTTCTGTTAGCAGTATTTATTTAAAGATTTATACCTGATTGCAGTATTTGTCTCTATCAAAACTGGCGGTATTGTATGTATGTGTGTGTGTGTGTGTGTGTGCATGTGTGTGCATGTGTGTGTATGTGTGTGTGTGTGTATGTGTGTGTGTTTGTGTATGGGTGTGATTGTGTGTGTGTGTGTGTGGTAACTGGACTTTAAAACCATGATGAGCAGTGCATATGATAAACCTTGCTTCCCTTTGCACAATGGTAGGGTGATCCTATATATCAGCTGCTACCATGATGGGGTGATGGGATGTGTAGGGAGAGAGAGATGTCCCATTTGTGTCGTCTGTTAAAAACCTCGGTGTAACCCTGGACTTGAATCTCAGCATGTCTCAACACATAAGCAACACGTGTAAAGCCGCATACATACAAATCACGCATATAAGTTCTATAAGACACCTTCTCACCACTCAAGCAACCCAAACCCTTGTATGCTGTCTTGTCCTCTCTCGCTTAGAATACTGTAACTCTTTACTTTCAGGTTGCCCTCAGTACTTACTAGACAAACTTCAAAAAGTTCAGAATGCAGCAGCAAGGCTCGTGTGTAAAGCTAAGAAATCTGACCACATCCATCCTGTTCTTGAAACTCTGCATTGGCTACCAGTAACACATCGCATTCAATACAAAATTTCAACTATCTGCTTCAATTCCATCTCTGGAACAGCCCCTCAGTTTCTGTCCGATCTCCTTCAACCTTATACTCCAGCAGGGCAATTACAGTCTGCATCTGACACACAAACCTTTGTCACTGCCACTCCCCCTCAGTTTCTGTCTGATCTCCTTCAACCTTATACTCCAGCAGGGCAGTTACAGTCTGCATCTGACACACAAACCTTTGTCACTGCCACTCCCCCTCAGTTTCTGTCTGATCTCCTTCAACCTTATACTCCAGCAGGGCAGTTACAGTCTGCATCTGACACACAAACCTTTGTCACCGCCACTCCCCCTCAGTTTCTGTCTGATCTCCTTCAACCTTATACTCCAGCAGGGCAGTTACAGTCTGCATCTGACACACAAACCTTTGTCACCGCCACTCCCCCTCAGTTTCTGTCTGATCTCCTTCAACCTTATACTCCAGCAGGGAAGTTACAGTCTGCATCTGACACACAAACCTTTGTCACCACCACTCTCCCGAGTAAACACAAAAACATTTGGTGAAAGATTTTTTTTTTTTATGCTGGCCTGTCTGTCTGGAACAGTTTGCCTCAAACACTCCACCACTCTGACTCTGCTTCCTCTTTCAAAGCCGCCCTCAAGATGCACCTGTTTAATAATTATTTCTAAACTGTTTTCACAGCCCTGCCCATCCCCTTGTCCGATGCTGTGTGTGTGTGTGTGTGTGTGGTTAGTGTTATTGTAAAGCACCCCGTGCTGCCACCGTGTGTGGTAGATGGGCGCTCTAGAAATCCTCTTTATTATTATTATTACAGATTGATGGCAGCAGGCTCTCTGTTCAGTTGCTTTCGATTTCTCCTGTGTTTTTCTCCATTATCAGTGCTGTGATTGATTATTTTCAGGGGCCTATGGGGGTGGAAGGCATCTTCCGCAGGGCCTGTGAAGTGACACTGCGGGTTGTCCGAGCTCAGACAGATTCTCTCATGAGGTGAGGCCAGCAGTTTTCCTTTTTTTGGATCAGGTTATGTTGAAATGTTTTTGGATCAGGTTATGTTGAAATGTTTTTGGACTAATGTCAGGTTATATGATGGATAGTTTGGTGTTGTGCACGTTATTAACATTTATGTGTGTGTGTGTGTACATGTTTGTATATATGTGTGTGTATGCATGTACATTGTGTGTGTGTGCATGCATGTGTGTTTTGTGTGTGTGTGTGTGTGTGTGTACGTTGTGTGTGTGCAGCATTCTGAAGCCATTTATCTACGACCCCCTGGTGGAGTGGAGCAAGCCCAGCAAGGAGAAGAGATCCAACCCAACAGAAACCGGAGAAATCACAAATGAGCAGGTAGTGTACTTCTTTGGGTTTGGCCTACTCTCTCCAACACACTTCTTCCATAGCATCAAATAAATCTGCCCTCAAAACCCATCTTTTCTCCTCTGAGAATGCCTTGCTTGTGTGTGTTCAGTTGTGTGCCATTGGTTGTGTGTGTGTGCTTGTGTGTGTGTGTGTACATGTGTGTGTGCATCTGAGTGTGTGTGTGCGTGCATGCTTGTGTGTGTGTGCGTGTGTGTGCATGCATGTTTTGGAAGTGATGAGAAAGATGTTGATGAAGCATTGTAACATGTTTATGTACTTAGTAGGATTCATTGTGCTCTAGGTTGCGTATATATTTTGTGGACTTCATTGCTTTTGTATTGTGTGCTTTGGGTTCACTTTAGGTGTAAACACTGTACAAATGTTTACATTTGCTGTGCCTTTGTTGCCACGGTACAAATTACAATCATGAGATGTTTGCACTGTGTTTGGTGTTGTCAACTTTCTGTTCTTATTGTTGGTTTTATTTTGGACCAGCATGAGAAAGCAAATCTGAGATGGTTTGCTATAAATAATACCACTGTGAGGTTTATTTGTTTTGAAGCAAATTTGAACTGGTTACTTGATCAAAGAGAGTGCTTGAGTGTGATGGTCAGTTTTATTACAGCATGTATTTGAGAAGGATGGTAGAGGCTTTTTCCTGAATATGTCTCCTGGACCGTCTTCCTAAAAAGCATGGTCATATTTATGGTGGTTCACTTTTCAGGCACTGAATCACGTCCAGAATATCGAAGACCGCCTGCGAGGTATCTTGAAGACCAAAACGAAACCACGAGGGCTGCCACTGTCCATCGAGGGTCATGTCAACTACCTGATACAGGTGAGATTTTTTTTATTACAATCTCATATTTAAAGTAATCCATCGGACTTTCACAAGAAACAGTCATTTGCACACATGATGCTGTAGACAGGCAGGTTCATTCAGACATCCAGATCAGGTATGGCTGTAGTCAGGCCAGTTTTCTTTCTTAAGCCGCGTTGCCCTGGACATGCCAGAGTGAAAGGAAATGACTGAGCAGATACACTGGAGGGCAAAGCAACCCTCACATGTGGCTTGCTTCTCGGAAGATCTGAAGTGTTGAGGAGCTTGAGATACTGCCTGCAGGCACAAAGTCAAGGACATCACACTATCGATGAGTGGAAAGAGGAAGCGCTAGAAGTAAAGAGTAAATAACAAAGTTATACTATACCTGGCCATATGTCCTGGGTGTCTGCAAACCCGTACTTCAGAGAGGAAACCAAATGTACCGTTGGTTGTGGGTGTGGGGTCAGCTTTACTGTTTCAAGAGGCTGCATCGTTTTCTTCCATACCTTGTGCTCTGGATGTAAGGACACCCATGCTAATTTGAGAGTCCTATGATGAAAGGGTAGGTGTGGGCATACCTTCAGTGTACCAGCAGATAAAGTTGTACAGGTAGGTGTGGGCATACCTTCAGTGTACCAGCAGATAAAGTTGTACAGGCAGGTAGAGTTGTACAGGCATGTAGAGTTGTACAGGCAGGCAGAGTTGTACAGGCAGGTAGTTAATGAAACACCAATATAAAAACTAGGGGTGTCTGGACACCCACAAGACACTCTGTACAAGTTTCAGGGGGATGTACGACAGAAATGAATGGCAGTAAACATGTACCATTTTCATCCTGTTTGATGCCAGTTAGCCCTTCAGTTCTTGTTTGGCATGCACATAATGCCGGTTCTCTGCAGTGGGGATGTGCAAATGAGAATTGTGGATTTGGGCTGTTTCAGATGTCTATAGAATTGTGTATTGTTGTCATTCCAGTGTCTTGTGGTTCAGTGGTGCAGAATGTTTCAGCAAGTATTGTTTTGAAGGTTTTCAATGACTCTTATCTCCCACTCCACCTCTCTTTCTCTTTGTGTGTGTGTGTGTGTGTGTGTGTGTGTGTGTGTGTGTGTGAGTGTGAGACATGGTTATTGTTTGACAGGTGATAATGGTAGCTAGATTACAATATTTAAGATTCTGTTTGTTTGAAATGTATGTCAATGTGTTTTTTTGTCATAAGATGTTTGCACAGCACAGTGAGTTTAACTCTGGTTAAAGAACAGCACTTTATAAGAATTATTTATTGTTATTATTTTCCATGATTTTCAGGAAGCTACCGATGAGCGCAACCTGTGTCAGATGTACATTGGCTGGGCTGCCTACATGTGAACAACACTCCCACCATTTCTGCACACAGTGGCGTCACTCACAGACCAAAGTGTGTGTCTTTGGAAACTACCACACAATTGCACGGGGTGATTTGCTACACAACTTTCACTGGCAGACAGTGACAGCGTGAGAGAAGGGAGGGGCGGTGTAATTGGCTACACAACTTTATCTGGCTGACGGGGTGAGGAGAGAGGCGGTGTGACTGGCTACACAACTTTATCTGGCTGATGGGGCGAGGAGAGGAACAATGTGATTGGCTACACAACTTTTACTGGCTGACGGGGTGAGGAGAGGGGCAGTGTGATTGGCTACACAACTTTATCTGGCTGACGGCAAGGAGAGGGGCAGTGTGATTGGCTACACAAATTTTACTGGCTGACGGGGTGAGCAGAGAGGCAGTGTGATTGGCTACACAACATTCACAGGCTGATGGGGCGAGGAGAGGGGCTGTGTTTGGCTACACAACTTTCACCGGCTGACAGGGCGAGAAGAAAGGAGGGGTGGTGTGATTGGCTACACAGCTTTCACTGGCTGACAGGGCAAGAAGAAGGGAGGGGCGGTGTGTTTGGCTATACAATTCTTGCAGGTTGACAGGGTGAGAAGGGCGGTGTTTGGCTACACAGTTGTCGCTGGTGTGTTTGGCTACACAGTTTTTGCTGGCTGCCAGGGCGAGGAGAAGGGTGGTGTATTTGGCTACACAGTTGTCGCTGGTGTGTTTGGCTACACAGTTGTTGCTGGCTGCCAGGGCGAGGAGAAGGGTGGTGTGTTTGGCTACACAGTTGTCGCTGGTGTGTTTGGCTACACAGTTGTTGCTGGCTGCCAGGGCAAGGAGAAGGGCGGTGTGTTTGGCTACACAGTTGTCGCTGGTGTGTTTGGCTACACAGTTGTTGCTGGCTGCCAGGGCAAGGAGAAGGGCGGTGTGTTTGGCTACACAATTCTCGCAGGCTGCCAGGGCAAGGAGAAGGGCGGTGTGTTTGGCTACACAGTTGTCGCTGGCTGCCAGGGCGAGGAGAAGGGCGGTGTGTTTGGCTACACAGTTGTTGCTGGCTGCCAGGGCGAGGAGAAAGGCGATGTGCTTGGCTACACAGTTGTTGCTGGCTGCCAGGGCGAGGAGAAAGGCGGTGTGCTTGGCTACACAGTTGTTGCTGGCTGCCAGGGCGAGGAGAAAGGCGGTGTGCTTGGCTACAGTTGTTGCTGGCTGCCAGGGCGAGGAGAAAGGCAGTGTGTTCATTGCTGACTTTCTGCAGAGGACTGTCAGTGTTCCCATTGGCACGATGATGGAGTCCTATTCTTAGTTGAATAACTGACCTTGTTTCAAGGTCACATGTTTAAAACTGAAATTATTTTTATATTACACAATGAATGATGTCCAGTCTAGTTTAAACAGTGTATTGTTGCTACATACATTAACAAGGTCATGCAGTTTGCTTTGTGTAACTGGTAGGTATTCAACCTTCAGGGGAGATAATTATGTTGCAGTTGAATCTGAATGCAAATCGTCCTGTCTGATCTGATCCTTTTCAAACAGTCGTATTTATCATGAATAGTGAAATGGACTTTTATTTGCATGATTTGGTGACTTCCATACAGGCAAGTTGCATCTTGATGACAATGTTCTCATCTTTAATTTAAAAAAAACTAACTATGCCAGTACTGTAAAAGGTGAAAGTACACAATGACTTCATTATGCCCTTGTCTCAAATTGCTCTTGGTTTGAATTGCTGTAACCATGCTGAGTTGTATCCCTGTTTACAATTTCCTACCTTAACTTTCTTGTTAATTGCATTTTGGAGTCTATTTAACGATTGTATTGTATTGTATTGAACATAAGTACAGTGTATCCATCACCACAATCTTTTGTATATGATTGTTTTGTACTGAATGTAAGTAAATACAGTGTATCCATCACTACAATCTTTTGTGTGTGACACAACTGTGTGAAACTGTCTTGTGGTATGGATTGAATGAATGTAGTCTTGTAGTATGGATTGAATGAATGTAGTCTTGTAGTATGGACTGAATGAATGTAACCTGTTATGAACCAGCTGTCAGTAAATGCACTCTGAAGTGCTTATATTATAACCCAGTTTTGTGAAGCATAGCATTACTAGTAAGACTGGTATTTGTGTACCAGTGTTAAAATGTGTGTGTGTGCGCGTGTGGAGGGGGGAGGGGGGGTATACTTCTGTTCTGCATGAAGTACTTGAAATGCAGACTTGAGTACCTACTGGCACTCAACAATAAACACTTGTTTATCCAAGACTGATGTTGTTGGTATTGGTACTTTTTCCTTCTTTATTGCTCACTTGCGTGAACACTGTGTGTGTGGGGGGGGGGGGGGTGGGTGGGGGTGGGGGGGGGACATAGACTGGAATTTGGCAATGCACTTGTTGGCCATTTCTGAGAAAACAGTCCCATTTTGAACAATGTCAGCGATGAATTGTACCCCCTCCCCCAACACACACAAACACCATTTTGTTCTGTTAGCTTATTCACCAGAAGGCTAAATGTTTCTGTAGTATCTACAAGATACAGAAGGCTTTCAGATCACATGCATTTAAGGTTCCATGCTTCAGGAGTGTCTTGTACTGTTGTAGTAAGCATTAACGCTGAACGATCTCTGGACACAAGAGGAGATGCCCAGTCTTGTACTGTTGTAGTAAGCATTAACGCTGAACGATCTCTGGACGCAAGAGGAGATGCCCAGTCTTGTACTGTTGTAGTAAGCATTAACGCTGAACGATCTCTGGACACAAGAGGAGATGCCCAGTCTTGTACTGTTGTAGTAAGCATTAACGCTGAACGATCTCTGGACACAAGAGGAGATGTCCAGTCTTGTACTGTTGGAGTAAGCATTAACGCTGAACGATCTCTGGACACAAGAGGAGATACCCAGTTTGCTCATACAGGGTTTTTTGTTTTTGTTTTTACATTTCAAGGCAATCATAGTGACATGAAAGTTTAAAAAAAAGCTGGCTCAAGACTGCATGCAACATACACAACTGTTTGAATGCACAGCACGGAAATGACCACTCCAGAACATTTTGGGTTGTACGTCATCCTACTGTTTTATTCAGACACTAACAAAAAAAATTGTTACAGTAACTGAATAAACCATTTACTTGACACAGCATCTCACCAGACTCTTTTGAAAGTTCAAGAACAAACAAAACATGCATGCCCAACTGGATCATTGTGACATACAGCAAAACAAAATGAGCTACTGAAAATGGCTGGACAGATGGACGTTCACTGGACATAATGACCCCCCCCCCCCCACCCCCTTTCCCAAAGAGGTTTAGATCAAAATGTTCCCCTTCTGTGGGTTACCAAAGGGAATTCCAACTGCCATGACATGACAAACTCCGCCACTGAAACCCCTGAAGTCAAAGCGCAGCTGCTAGAGTGGCCAGAAACACCGCACCTGTAACTGTATGATAGTAGGTACAGGTGTGGGGTAACAGTTGCAACTGATGCCCTCTCACACAACACTGCACCAGTACGTAATTCACTAATTGTGTGACAGTATAAACAGGTGTGGAGAAACAGTTGCACACATGACCTTTTCACCCAACACTGGGTGAAATTGGGGTTTTGAGCTGAGGGTGGCTAACAAACACTGATTACTCTGCTGGATTCAGTTAACCCCTTTTATTGCCATGATGTCACTTGGAAATGTCCAATAAAAGTGAAATTTGTAATCCTGAAGGTTTTGGTTTTCTTTTTTGCATTAGTGTGTGAAACTGAAAGGATTTTCATCAAAACACAGTATTCAAAGTAGAGTTGTTACAGGACTGGAAAATATACTGTCTGCAGGCGTGTGTGTGCTTTTTTCAGCCCAGAACTTTTACAGGCTGGGTCAGTGAAGAGGTTAATCAGCCAAGAGCAAGAATCTTCCAATATCCATGACCTACAGTAAGTACCACAGTACTGCTCTCGCAAAGGTCAAAGAATATGGTGATAACTGGACTCGTGAGTGACTCGGAAGCTTTTACCAAAAAAAACTAGATCTCTGTACACATATATGAAGAAAAAACAACAACAAAGAACAAACAAAAATGTCAGCAAAGGCCCAGTGCTAAACAGCAGACATCAGTAGGGTGGGATCAAATTCCAGTATAGAGCTTCCTCCAGCTCTTTGTCCATGAACATCGTTTCTCCAGCCACAACACAACATTCCCACTCTGCGACAGTCGCCCAGGCATCACTCGCATACCGTCTCCTCTGCCATTGTCATCGGCCTCTCTTTTGTGTGCTGATGTAGAGAACTGGATGGTGCAAAAATGGGCACAATGTTCAGATTCAAAGTAATAAATTTAAGTGTTTGTGTCTCCTCTTGGTCTTTTTTAAAGTGTCACCTTATCGTTAAAGACCACAAGATTAAAAAAGAAACTGGACTGCACACTATACAATAATGTCAAAGTCTATCAAAGCTCACAGTAATACTTTTTATTTTAAAATAGTCATACATTTCCAAAAGAGAGTTAGAAATCTATTTGCCTTCATAAAATCAAGCCCAATGGAACAGAATTTCATTACATATATATATCAACGATCAGAACATACAAGTCTTGAAAACACAGAACCAATACATGCTTTTTTTGTATTTTGTTAATGATTGGTTACTGCTCATGTTCAGTCAGTGACAAGTTAACAAATATGACACAGCCAGAGTAAGAGAAATGGTTTCAGTTCCTTTACCATTATTTCCTCTGATGAAGGCATCGCCATACTTGTTCTTCAGCTGCCCGTTGACATACTCTTCCGTCTGTTCCAGTGCAATGTTCATGTAGCCGTCAAGACAGGCCAGTACACCTGCAACATCACTTCGTCATAAGTCACTCATTTCAGATCAGTAGTTATAACTGTGACAAACCTGAAACTGACAGGGAAATCTGACGCAGTAATCCTGCTTCAAAACAATAACCTGTGATCACGCTAGACATTTTTCAAACCAGCGTGACATCTAAAAGGTGGTGAAGGTGGTACACGAAGGGTTCGCACAGTCTTTGAAAGTTTGGGAAAAATGTTTTTTTTAATAAGCTTTTGAAGGCCTTGAAAGTTTGGGAAAACTGAGTGGGGTCTGTGGAACTTGGTGAATTTTGTGGTCTTCAGAGCGCTAGGGAAAAACTCCCAGCTTATCAGTCAGAAACTGTATTTCCCAATACTGAACAGTAGTTTTTGTTGTTGTTTGTTTTTTAATTACCATTTGAAATAACAAAGAATGCACTTCCTATCAGTTTTGACTGTTGGCCATTGGCTACAGTAAAAGTTGTGCCCCTTTACTGGGTGTGTGTGGAAGAGTTGTGTACCTTTGTGTCACTTTTCCATGCCATATTGCAAAGGTTTGTGAAAAGTTTGTGAATTCTGAAAAGATTTTTCTGTATGAACCCTGTTAACATGGAAACCGGTTTGACAACATTGTAACCAGTGAAACAGATGACTGGCTATACTACTGCTAAAGCTCTACTAGCAAATTATGCCCTACTCCCATTTCCCATCAAGAACATATATATCTACACACACACACACACACACACACACACACACACACACACACACACACACACACACACACACACACAACCCCACATAACAAGCATTCTCGCCAAGCACTTCTTTTTTCTTTCTTTTATATTCTCCTTTTTGGGGGACAACCTGTAAAACAAAATAACAGTGGTACACGTGACTGGTCATATATTTTTTAAAAATCTTTTTTCTCCATTTCTTCTTCTTCTTTCTCTCTGGTGTATTGTTTACAAATGGTAAAATACCAGAAGATACTGGTTAACACGAACTCTGAATAACTGAATAAGAATTACAAATGGGTAAAGGAATACACGCAAACATCCTCCCTCACTTCCCAAAATATTTTGGTTTTGTATTTGACACAGTATCAGTCACTTTAACTTTTTCTTCAGGAATACAATGCACTGACTGACAATGTGAACAGTAGTCATTCCCAGTCACCTTTCTGTGATCATGTGATCTGTTATATATAGTGTTAGCTCTGCTGACTAATGAGATCAGTTTGTCAAGGCATACAATTTCCATTTCTGGCAGGCATGTTTAAAAGAACACTTTTTGGAAAAGCAGAGCATACACACACACACATTCACATATATATATACACACACATGCGCATGCACACACACACACATGCTGATTTTAGTCACAGGTGAGCTGCTACTATTTCCAACATCTGAGGGAAATAAGCCATTTTCAAGTCTAAAAATTATGGCACAGAGAACCATATTCAACTTAAAGTATTTCTATCACTCTATTACAGTATTAGTGTTTTAAGTAAACGAGCAAACCTCGATAGTCCACTCCAGAGTTCAGCTTCACCATCACTGGCCTGCCGATGATGAGCTTCAGGAAGTCACTTGGTGTCTGCTTCTTGCTCATTGTGTCTGGTTTCTGCACACTGAAACACACACACACATTACCTTACAATTTCAAAAGTGTGAAGTTTTGTGAAAAGTAAGACGACACCAGCTGTTAAAAAGTATGGTGAACCCATCATAACAATAACAGTTACTGGGTTTGCTAACTGTTAAAACATCTGGTGATCCCAACATAACAATAATAACAGTTACTGGGTTTGCCAACTGTTAAATAAAAAGTATGGTGATCCCAGCATAACAATAACAACAGTTACTGAGCTAGTCATTTTTAGTGCTAGTGTTATTACTGTTAATGCTGTTGGGGATCTGGCATAAATTTATTATGTTAGTTTGTGACAAAGTCAATGCCACAGTCAGCATTACCACACTTGCACAGCACCACTGTCACCATCTACTATTCAGAAGCTAAATCAATCCAGTACACAAAATAAACAATAACATACAGACACTGGTTATACTTGCTTTAGGAGCAACTACCATCAGCATACCAATTGCTATGCTGTTTTATGTTGTTGTTTTTCCATATCACTGTCCTTTAGGTACTAGTCTTACTCTTAAAAAATCAGAGGGTGAACAGGGGATGTTTAACAAACATAACACTGATCTGCTCACACTGTGAGTGTCACAGTGCACATAAAATTAAAACCTCTGTGTACTGACCTCTGATTCTGAACCCAATACAAGTATCAACTGAAGTGAAGCAAAGAAAAAGTTCTTCACTTTCATCAACACTTCTACTGTACTAGAAAGCAGAAGTACACTCTGTGTGTGTGTGTAGATCAGACAAACTATCTTTTAAAATTCAAGTCCACAAAACCCTCACAATCTCATTCAGCCCTCATTCATGCTGTCACAAGACAATGAAATTTAACCCCAAGACACTGAAATGCCCCAGGTTTATGTGTTCTGAGCCAAGTGGCACTGACAGCAAATACATACCGTTCACCATCCCCATCCACACAAATTCACATCAAAATCACCATTATGTTATATATATATAACATGTATACAACTCCAAAAGTCCAAGCTCCAGAACAAAATGCATGGAACATTCCTTTCCAGACACAAATGTCAACTGAAACTGGGAAAGTGGCATCTGCAGCTACCCCACCCTCTCCCCTTCCCTCATCCCCACCTTCAGACTTCCATACTGTTCCCCTCCTACCCACCCCCTGGACACCAGATGCCCATTTCCGTGGCAGGAACTGCATGCAGACCCCTAGAGGCCAAGACTATCATCTGAATCGTCAACAAGATGACGGTGGATCACTGGAGTGGATGATCACCAGTAGAAGAGGAACCCTGGAAACTGGAATCCTCAGCCCCTGCTACCTCAGAATCAAATCCCCAGTCCTCTCTCTCTCGTCCTGCGCACCCTCGCCAAGTGACAGAGCCTTCAGATCCAAATACACACCAATTCCAGATTCCTGGATGATAGAACTCTACGTCGTATGCTAAAAGCCCGCAGAAACAGAAACACAAAAGGTTAAGAACAACGCTGGGGCTCAAATTTTCTTCAGGGTAAACCTTTTTAATGGAACAGACAGTCCAGAAAATTGTCACAGAGCCTTTAACCTTATGAAGTAGGTCACTCTGTGGAAGACGAAGAAGGCATGGACTTTTTTTTAGTCCAGACTCCCAGTAATAAAATACGTACCCGGCACGTCGAAAGTTGCGCTCTTGGTGCAGTCGACAATATAGCGGAAGTTAGCAAAAATGTGGATTTTCCGTGGCAAAATATTGCCTTGGTGTACCATAACAAATCTACACATATTCTTTTAATTTTACACACGATTACTTCCTTGCTAGGTATACCGCTTACTATTTCAGGGTTAGCACTTAGCAAGAAAAATTGCTTGTTTTTATTTTTTGTAAACCGATTTTTTTTCCCAACTGGTTAGTTACATGACAGTTTTCAATATGGCGGCGCCCATGGAAGCAGTCGTTGGGATGTTGAGTTCCAAAGCCACCTATCATAGTCTTATTACATTCAGGTGCATTAAGCAAACTATCAGGTCTTGTCACGTAACTGTACAAGAACCAGCTCCGTCTCTTGCAGAACCAGTGCGCTCTGAGTTCTCGATTCCTCAATCAACAGTGGAAAGGTCAGCAAGACCGAAGTTGCGAAATCGTCTGCTGTCACAGGGACTTTCATGTGCAGCGAATGCTCGCCCTCTGGGTAATATGCGGCCATATTCCGTCCTGCCACTACGAGCAATTTACACCACTCCATATATGCAGGACGATGAGCCAACGAGCAGTTCTGCCTGTAAGAGAAAATGTTGGAACTGCGGAAGAGACACGGACATCATCAAGGAACTGTTCTTCTGTCATTGCGGCGTTGTTCAGTCTCCGGCAGTCGAACTGACTTTTTTCGATGTCTTTAATGTAGACAAAAGTTTTGATGTAGATCTGAAGAAGCTTGGCGAAATATACCATCACTTGCAGAAACGCCTACACCCAGACATGTACAGCCAGAAGTCAGAGGTATGATTAATGATATTTTTAAAAGTAATGATTTCAAGAAACGAAAGGGGGCACGATTTGGGGCATTTTCTTTACTGCAACAGAGTTGCATCCCCCCTCAACGACTGATTATAAGTGGGTACAGTGACATTGCACTTGCTTCTAGTCCTATGGTAATTGGTATACACTTGCAAGAATGATGATGGTCAGTGAAAAGACAAAGACATTTTTCAAAATTATCCATCTGTGTGTGTGTGTGTGTGTATGGGGGGGGGGGGGATGGTTACATGTGAGTATGTTCGTGTGCTGCAGTGCACCAGCCGTGCACTAGCAGGTGTCAGTGTGTGCATTAGCGTGTGTCAATGTGCTAGCATGTCAGTATGTGCATTAGCATACATGTGTCAGTCCATGGGCTAGCATACATGTGTCGTTGTGTGCACTAGCATGTGTCAGTGTGTGTTCTAGCATGCGTCAGCCGTTGCCTGCTCACGTTTTGGTCTCTGTATACTTCTAGAAATGGCATCGCCTGTGTAGTAGCCAAGTCCCGTTCTGTGTACCTTTTTTTTGTCTCAGCTTCTTTATTTATGACAATGAATGAATGATGTACTGTCATTCCAAAATTTGACATTCCAAAATTTGCCCCCCCCCCCCCCCCCCCCCCCCTTCCACTCAGTCAATCTTTGGCACTGATCAGCTGGAATGGTCTGTGTGGAATTTAGTACTAACACCATCAAGCATTATGTCACTATTTCAACCCCAACATGTCAGAGTGTGTGTGTGTGTGTGTGTGTGTGTGTGTGAAAGAGAGAGAGAGAGAGAGAGAGAGAGAGAGAGAGAGAGAGAGAGAGAGAGAGAGAGTGTGTGTTTTGGTGTGTGTGTGTGTGTGTGTGTGTGTGTGTGTGTACATGCATGTGTGTGTGAGAGAGAGAGAGAGAGAGAGAGAGAGAGAGTGTGTGTGTGTGTGTGTGTGTGTAAGCATAATGGTGTGTGTGTGTGTGTTTGTGTGTGTGTGTGTGTGTGTGTGTGTGTGTGTGTGTGTGTGTGTGTGTGTGTGTGTGTGTGTGAGAGTATAACTGTGTGTGTGTGTGTGTAACAACTAACATGCTCATTTCTACCCTCATGTAGAAGAAAGAAAGAAAACAAATGTTTACAAATGAAAAAATGAAAACTAATGAACCAAAACAAATTGTAATTTGTATACATAATGCTTGTGGCAAAGTGATGCATGCGAAATGCTGTTCACTTGATCAAAGCCTGAACATGCAGGTACAGACAATCACTGGATCCACTGTAAAAAAAAAAAAAAAAATTCAGACCAACTGCCAACTTACAAAATGAATTACAAGTACACAGAAGCAACATTTCAGCAAGTTGAAACTAAATCACTGTGTTGAAAGAGCCCAGTTTTCAGTGGAGATGGAACATAACTAAGCTAGATTCAGACAATGGCATATTTTGTTATCTGAAGCTCATACTAAGTACAAACATCAGTTAGGGTGAACAGTTTTTGCTCTCTTTTTTTGCTGTTGTTGCTACCATTCCCACATACTACTCTCTGTCTGTTTGACACTCACCATGTCCTACCAAGTCCTCCTTATCGGCAGGTCGACTATGCTTCAGCGCTCAAGTGCACTGGCCACATGCTCTGCCTGGCTTCTCCAAACATTGCCTATTAATTACAGCTATGTTTACATGATGTATTCTTAAAAGCACTACGTATTGTACAAAACAAAACAACAACAACAAACAAACAAAAAAGCAAGTGGGGGGAAGGGACAGGTTATAAATGCACGTCATGAATGGTACTATTACTACTAGTACTATTATTGCATGTCAGGTACAGGTTACTTAGAGATACTTAGAGACTGTATAAAAATCAAGCAGAAACAAGGTGGTCAGATTCTTAGAGGCTGAAAAAAATGGGTTTTTGTTATTTTAGAGCATCCTTAAAAGCACTGAGCAGCAAATATATTCAGGAGTGCAGAATTTCTAACAGAATCTATGTTTTTAAAGAAATTGTCTCAAGAATGTACCCCCACCCCCAACACTTTTAGTAGGTTATAAAATATAAGTAATAATTAAAATTTACCTGTGGTGGAGGAAGCAACACTGAAGTGGTACACTTATTTGGGAGAAAAAAGTTCTGAGAATGAGCAGGTTGCATTTATTTCAGTACATTGATCTAAAACCTGGCCTCTGCAGGGACATACTCTAACAATTACAGAAACTACAAGCCAGTTTACAGAATAAACACACACACACACACACACACACACACACACACACACACACACACACACACACACACACAACTTTTTTATATTTTATTTTTTTATATTATATGTGGATAAGTACTGTAATACTGTTTGGTTGGTACACCAAAATTGCATTTTACGTGAAAGTTAAGGTATAAAAGTACATGATATTAATAAAAGAAATATTTTTTTGCTGTCTGTCTCACTCTCAGTGTCAGTGTTAGTTCTGTTACAGTGGTACCTTGCTAACAGAAACATTTGCACTAGTCCTTTTTTATACAATGCATACTCCTTTTGGGGGGGTGTGGGGGGGGGGGGGGGGTCTTTTTTCTCAATATATATCTATATATCTATATGTGGGTGGGTGTGTGGGTGTATTTTGTTTCATAAACTTCATGTGCACATTGCTTGGATTGTTTCAGGAAGAGCGGTTATTGGCGGAGCAACAGTCTTCACTGCTGAATAAAGCATACTTTACACTGCTGAAGCCTCTTCCTCGTGCTCTGTATTTGCTGGAACTCCATGGCTACACAGTTGATGAAGAAACCACAGAAATGAACCCAGAATTCCTGATGGAAGTCTTGGAGTTGAATGAACGCATTGGGGAAGGCTCATTAGATGATGTTCACGAGATCGAAGAAGAAATTCAATCGAAGATGGAAGAAAACATCAAAGGCCTGGCTCAGGCCTTTGCTGCCAAAGACTATGCTGCTGCCAAAGAGACTGCTGTGAGACTGAGATACTATATTAATGTTGAGTCCAAGGTGAAAATGTTCTTTAGGGATAGAATGTAAACTGGTTCAGTTTATAATTGTAACAATTCTTTAAAAAACAACAACCCCAAAACAACCAAATTAGTGACTGAGAAAGTGGAACTTTTTGCACAGTGCCTTTGTTGTAGAAATCATGTTGTAGAAATCATGCACAGAGGACTGCTGTTTCTCGGCTTCACCCACCATGAATCTGTGAAAACAATTAAATAAACTACTTCTGTGGATCACCCAGTCAGTGGAACCCCTATGCTGTTATGATGGGCCCCCTATGCTGTTATGTGATACATATAATACACATCAGCTTTTTTGAGAACTGTTTTGCATTGATTTTTTTTCTCCCTCTGTGCAAATGACGGTATTACAACATAGCAGTGTAATATGGCTGATGAGACAACCCAACCTCCACCAATAATTTTAAGATGAAACAAATTTATTTTCATGACTGACGGGACAAACATTTTCTTTCTTTGAAAATTCATCCTCCCCCTCCTCTCCCATGACCCTTCCCCCTCCACCAAGGTCACTCTGAAGACTCTTGTAATTGAAGTAGGACTGCACCTGTTCTGCATATATAACCTTCAGAACTGCTCATCCTTTTGCAACCAAACTGAGTTTGATGTCTGAGAACATTCTTATAAGCCAGTCTTCTGGAAAGATTAGATTGCTGTGTTTAAGGTTAAGGTCATGGCAAAAGTTCATCCACTTCAGGACTTCAATAAATGCTTTCGTAGTGAACCTAGGCATGGTGATAAATCATCATAAGCCAGAGTGTTGTCCCTAAAATTGAGATGCTGTTTTCAAGGTGAAGGCTAGAATTAGGGCTCATGTTTATAATCAAAACATAACTGCTCTCACTATTCTAATATATATATACTGCTGATCTTTTTGTGACCAAACTTAGTTTGAAATCACATTGTCATAAAACTTGAGAGCCTTGTGAAAAGGTTGCTTTATTCAAGTCATTTATATTAGGTGCGTGATATTTTACTTTGGCTGTAACAAGAATTGTAGGTATTCTCATGTCACTGCCGCATGTGCTCTAAATACAAAACACAGCTCATTTAAAATATCATGCTCTGGATTAATTGTGCATCTGTGTTAACACAGGTAATAGTCATTATTTCTGCTGCTATAGTTATTAACATGGTGACTTTCCATATATATATATAGGACAATTCTTTGGGTTAGTTTTCTTCTGTTGAGTGTTTCTAAGTATGTTCATGCCCAAGGTTGCCAAGTATTTCAATTTCAGTATAGCTGGTCTGAGTTCAGATACATCCTTCATGAATCATTTCACAAGTCCATTGTCATCAGATCTGTCCTAGTCAGATCTGCCAAGAAAGCATGACAAAGCAGACCTTGCAGTCCGTACTGATTGGTGGTACCTAGTTTTGCATTGAAAGGGGTAGTGAGAAAAATGACAGCCTTGCTTAAAGTTGCAGACTCTGCTTTAATGTGTTTGTTTGTTTGTTTTCTCTAGGTATGCCGTTTCCTCAGTAGGATGTATGTTGCATGCATATATATTTTTGTGAGACCTCCCCTACATGATAAACAGTTGGATGTACCTCCAGTGAAGTTCATGTACCTTGCATTTACTTGCATGCCAGGTGCAAGTTACTGTAGGTGACTCAGGTCTTTGCTGTGTTTGTGTGACATCTTTAGAGTGCAAATCAACTGCCTTGTTCATGGATTTGATTGCTGAGATTTTCTTTGGCAGTCCTTCAGCCTGGAGTCTATCCCAAACACCTCACAAAGTGATCAGTCTGAGTTTATCCCAAACACCTCGCAAAGTGATCAGTCTGAGTTTACCCAAACACCTCGCAAAGTGATCAGTCTGAGTTTATCCCAAACACCTCGTAAAGTGATCAGTCTGAGTTTATCCCAAACACCTCACAAAATGATCAATCTGAGTTTATCCCAAACACCTCGCAAAGTGATCAATCTGAGTTTATCCCAAACACCTCACAAAGTGATCAATCGGAGTTTTTCTGTGTCTATGTTTTTCATCAAGTGTCACTGGCATTGACATTATGTTGTTTCTTGCAAATACAAGCGCTGGCCTTTTCCTCACTATTTTTGCTAACAGTGGAGACCAAAGTTGGCTGGGCCAGTTGGGACTATGCCCACTCTGTGAGGATTGTTTTTGGTGGTAGGTGCATCTTTCTGCGATGATACCAGCATGACCTAGCCTTATAAGTTACATGCACTTCTAACTGACTGAAGGGACTAACTCTTCAAACATTTGTGTTTGATTTTTGTGGATGTATGTTTTCTTTTATGTTTGCGTAGGGATTAGTTTTGTAGAAAGGTTTATATATTAGAAGAGTTTTGAAATGTGTATCTGCTTGTGACAAGAGTTTGATTGTCCTGAGGTGAGTGACCCTGTGTGGTTGACAGGACATGAAATTCCAGTTACTAACTGTGTGTTGCTAGTGGCAGTATCAACTGTGAGGAATCCCTGGAGCTAAAGTAGGGAAGGAGAGCCCTGTAGGCTCAAACTCAAAGAGCTGTTTTAAGTTTAGAAGTGTGGGTGCTGAGCTGGATTTGATCCTTGCTGTTTGGGAGAAAAATAAAGATGTACAAGTACTGACTAGTTATTTCCAGTAATGTGTGTGTGTGTGTGTGTGTGTGTGTGTGTGTGTGTGTGTGTGTGTGTGTGTGTGTGCGTGCGTGCATGCATGCGTGCATGCGTGTGTGTGTGCTGAACAAATTTCAGCTGTTTCTGCAGAACATCAAATAATAATTCTGACAAATCATTACCTTTAAAGTTAGTAGGTGTGGCATCCTGGAGGGCCTGTTGTAAAATTCTAATGACAGAAATGGCCAAGTTCTTAGCTTACCGGGTGGCTCAAACCACTGATTTGTGTTTTTAGATCAATGGACTCAAACATTTTGTTTGTGTGCTTCATTTGGTTGTAATATTTAAATACAAAAGAATTATTTATTTGCTTTAAATTTCAGGCTTCTCAGGATGCAGACATGTGGGTTCACTCTTTTAATGCACACAAGACTACATTTGAATTTATTTTATTTTTTTACTTAGTACCTCAGTGCCAGACAAATGACAAACAAATGAGCAGTCTGCAAAGAAGAGAGAGAATAATAAAACAGACCCCCCCCCCCCCCCACCAGGAAAAACAAACAATAACCAAACAAACAAAAAGAACCAAAAAATAAACTAAATAAAAATAAACAAAAATAAGCAAACATAGAAAGACAGCAGATGAGTTAAATTTTTAAACTTTCGTCAGATCACCTTTTGGGTTCTACCGTCACTAGCCATCACATCAGTCTGAGCTACAGCGTTTTATATATATATATATATATATATATATATATTTTTTTTTTTTTTAAACTGTTTGCTTTTGGGGTTACCCACCGTTGCTCAGTTTATTTTGGTTGATATTAATGTAAGGGAAGTCACTCACACACACACACACACACACACTCGAACAAAATGGCTGACGTAGAGCCTTCTGCTGAGGGAAGTTGTGTGTTACTGTTTCCTCAGATTGTCAAAACAGTATTTCAGTTTTTGCCAGCAAAAGCTATCTGTAACGTAGCAAGGTGTGTACGAGTATTTCTGATCAGAATATGTGTAACTCGGTGATGTGTGCGTGTGTCGTTGTGTGTGTATGTTGTACTTCTAGTAGTATAGACCTACTTTTGGTATAAAAAAAAATTTAAATTATATAATAATAAATTATATAATATATATTATTATATTATATGACATGTACTCAGGTTGGACACTTTTTCTAGAACAGTAGAAGCTTTTAAGTCTTTGTGGTTGCCAGCCTAAAGCAGTGCTAGCTAAATTTTCAACACTTAGGTCACTACGTGGAATGACGGATGGGCAAAACTCAGTGTGGAAACTTCTTCACTAGCGAAGTGGAGTCCAATCTGCGCTTGAAATCCTGTAGGGATTCTGTGTCTACAACATCAGGCTGTAACAAGTTCCAGCTGTCTACAACCAAAGTACAACTACAAGTACAAATCTGAAGCGGGGAAGAAAACAATTACATAATTATATATATATTATATTTTTTTTTAGTGTGTGTTTTGACACAGTGCCCCCACCACACAGTCACACACACACACACACACACACACACACACACACACACACACACACACACACACACACACACACACATATACACACACACAAAAGCAAACACAACATGTTCACACACACACACAAGCAAACACATGTTCACACACACACACAAGCAAGCACACCAATCAGTCTGCCAGTGCCCGTCCCTTCTAAATGCTTGTTTTTCTTGCACTCGTAGTGTGTGCAGATTGTGGAAGAGTCAAGCGGACATTGTTTTGCATCAGCGGAAACAGTTCTGCTGGCAGCTGTTTGAAGGAGACACAGGTGATGGCTACTGTGCTCCTGGTCACTCAGTTGTGTGGAACAGTATTCAACAGTTTTTTGAGGTAATTGAGCAGATGTATACATCATCATGCACGTTTGATATTCAGCAATTTTGCAGTGGCTTCACTGTAATTGTACAGTTGTAACACTAACAGAAAACAGTTGGCTGAAAAGAAGCAAAATCATAGTTGGTGCATGTGAAAAAGCAGAAGTGTAAACTATAATATTATTAATAACTTGCATTTTGGGCTGTTAGTCCTGTTCTTTTTCCTGAACATGTGTACAGTTATACATCACATAGAATCCATAACAGTATTAACACATACACATCTGTTGTCTGGTATGTTACTTGTTAATGTTAGGCTACTTCCCTAAGGTAATGCCCAACTGAGAATAAAAAAATCAACTGTTTAATTACTACTTACTCTTACTGCCACAGCAGTCCAGTGGCTCTGTGTCAGTTACTTACTATGCTTCCTTTCAAACTGGCTCTGATACATGTTTCAAAGACAGTGTATACATGTATATATACAGTGTAGTCTGCCAGTGTCTTCATGTGGTAAGGAAGTGTGTTGCCTGGTACAGTGGTAGTCCAACCACTCCAAGTTTAACTTTTGTGTGCACTGGCACTGGCTTCACTCTTGCCATGATGTGTGCCACCTGGTAGTCCAATCACTCCAGTCCATGTTGACTGCTGTGTGTGCTAGCACTGGCTTCTGTCTTGCCATGATGTCTGAGTCACCTGGTAGTCCAACCATTCCATGTTGACTGCTGTGTGTGCTGGCACTGGCTTCGGTCTTGCCATGATGTCTGAGTCACCTGGTAGTCCAACCATTCCACACTGATGGCTGACTCAGTCTTGCCCCAGTGTTGCCACAGTAGTCCAATGGCTCTGCATTGTGACTGTGGCATTGCTGACTATGCACTGCTTTCTTCAGCCCTTCCCGCCCTTGATGAGCAATGATGGACAAATGCAGGCTGGCTACAGCAGCAAGCCTTGTGCAGTAGACCAGTGACAGAATGGTATAAGACCATAATCGTTTCTGCGCAAGCATGGCACAGAAAATAACAGTCCTTTCATCCAAGGTCTTTTGGTGGTGCCCAACAATCTGACCAACAGCATTTCTACACTCTGCTTTTAAAAACATGGTGATAGTATATAGATAGATAGAGAGAGAGAGAGAGAGAGAGAGAGAGAGAGAGAGAGAGAGAGAGCTCTCTGTGAGTGTGACTCCTGGGCACTGCATCATGTTTGGACTTTGTTATACTCTCTCTCTCTTTCTCTCTCTATAATGATGAGTTGATGCTTAATGTCCTCAGATGTCATTTGACATATTAGGGATTGTAATGCCGAAGCACGGTTCAATAAAAGCCACATACATAAGGTGTATACGTGTTTAGCTGTAACCTGCCACCTGCACTTTTGGCAGAATGACCGGGATTTTTTACGTGCTACTGTGGTAACACGGGGGTGGAACGGATACTGAAATAAGAGTCAGCACAGAAAGTCGACCCTAGAGAAGAAAATTCTCCCGCCGTTCAAGCAGGGATTCGAACCCGCGACCTTTCAATCACGAGTCCGGCGCTGTAACCACTGAGCTATCCCCGCCCCCCTCTCTCTCTATACTTTATATAAATATATATATATACACACAGTACCTACACAGAAATCCCACATGAAAACACTGGTGTGACACATGAAAAGCAAAGCCACCAGGCCTTCTCACTGTGTGTCTATGTGTGTGTGAAAGTATATTAATTATTCATGTATGACAGTTTTTGTATGTGTGTAGTGGTTAGTGCTCGTGTAGAATTGTAGGAATGTGATTTTGCCCCCATCCTTGTGTTATACATGTATATGGCCACTCTGTATGCTTATCTTGGATTTCCAGGAGAGTTTCTATATATATATATAATTGTATTTTTACCTTGTGTGCACCTGGTTGTGTTCATGAACATGCATTATTTTATGTATATTTTTTATAATTTTTAATATGTAAGACATGTTTATTCACTTAGTCTTCATGATAAATCATGACACTGGTCATAAGAACGTTTGAAAATTTATGGACAAGCACTGGCCCTCCATTTGAAAATTTATGGACAAGCTCTGGCCCTCCGTTTGAAAATTTATGGACAAGCACTGACCCACCATTTGAATATTAAGGTAGAATAACTGACAATTTAGAAACAGGAACAAGTGCTTAGAGTTAGACTTAGAGGCATGTTGCTTTTTTCCCTTCAGGATATTGCCTTCCGCCCTAGGACTGTGCTGATTTTTATGACGATTGAGCTGTGGGATGAATGCACCAGCAGCCAAGGGGAGCAAGCAGGGAAGAAGACAAAGAAGAAAGAGGTGTCAGTTCTTCGCAACTTTCTGCCGCCAGAATGCCGGGTCCTGTACTGCATTACAAATGGAATCATTGGTGATTTTTGCTTTGTTTTGTTTCTTTTCTTTAACTATAAATGTCAGCTCTTTTATCCCCCCCCCCCCCACCTCTTTCTGTCTGTGTCTCTCTGTTTTTTTGTTTTTTTTTAATCCTTTTTTCCCCTTCTTATTGTTTTACTTTTTTTTTTTTTAAATCCCTTTTTTCCCCTTTTACTGTTTTACTTCACTTCTTGTTGACCAGAAAATTTCCTGCATTAGGCTGCTGTCCAAATTTGCAACCAAATGGTTGTTGAATAACCAGTCACTGTGTGTTATGATATCTGTAGGATGAGTAAATCATCAGTGATCTTTGCTCATGAGCTGAGTCCTGACTACCAGACACAGTATGACTATGAGCTACAGGCATAAAAAGCGAGTTGGAATCCATGCAGGTGAAACTGACTGTGACTTCATCTACAGGCAACGTTTTCGTTTCTTATCAATATCATTGAAACTTTGGGGGTTAGGGTGAGGATGGGGGAGGGGAGGTTGTCATGATGGCTGGTTATATTTAACACACTTGACAGGGACCCAGCAGCAAGTGCTAGACTCCTGGTCGAGGCAGGGTCAGGGCTTAAGTTAGCAAGCAGTTTTGTTTCTTCTCAGTTCATGAACACTCATTTAAAAAAATGAACTGGCATTTTCTTTGGTTCATTATAAATAGAATGAGTATCAGATTCAGTAATAAGTAAGTAAACCTGGCGCTTAACGTCCACAGAAACCATAAGGCTTATTAGGAATGGACGACCACCTCAACTTTCACACAGCTCCTGAGATCTGTCAGTCATAAAGTCCTCCAGTACTTGACTGCAGTGCTAGGTTCAATAAAAGGGTGTGGCGTTACTGTTAGAAACTAGTTTTGTGTGGATGAGTGAGTTATTCCTTTCCCAGCATTTTTTTCCTCTTCTTTTTAGGAACTTCATCAGACATGTCCCAGACAGCAGAAAATGAGGAAGGGGATGCGGCTGCTGTTCTTTGCTTTGGAGATCATCCTGGTGTGGAAGTGGTTCCCTGTAGAAGCTGTGACTCGCCTGACAATTACTATGACTACATCTTTAAGATCTTCAACTCCCCTGCTGAGAGGTGGGTGAGTGAGCACTGTGATGCTCGCTTCTTCAGTTTCCTTTTACTTTCAGAAATCTTACGCAGAAGCAGGCTACTTTGAGGCAGCTTCTTCTTCTTCTTCAGTATCCACACACAAGGGAGTTAATTAGTGCTCAAAATACATAACACAAGTACAACAACAAAGACCTGAGTTGCCTACGGTAACTCTCACCTGGCATGCGTGTAAATACAAGGTACATAAACTCCACTAGAGGCACATCCTCTAATTCAGTAATAAGTCAATAAACCTGGTGCTTAACGTCCACAGAAACCGTAAGGCTTGTTAGGGATGGCGAGCCCGGGTAATAATAATAATAATGAATACTTAGAGCGCCTAACCCACACAGGCCCGACACGCTTACACATTCTCTACGAGCACGTTGCCCAAATTCAATGCATACAATGCGAACGCACACACACGAACATGCATGCACACACACAGACCCGCACACACACGCATGCATGCACACACACACGTATGCACACACACTCGCACACACGCTTGCACACACAAACACATATACATGCACACACACACACACACACACACACATGCACGCACGCATGTACGCACACACACACACACACACACACACGCACACACACATCCTTGTTCTTCAGAGTTTGGCAGTAGTGTTTGGTGTCAGAGTCTGAGGCCTGCTGATGTGAACATGAGCATCCTGAGCAGGTCCTCAGTGGTTCCCCCACACCTTCTTCTGCAGTGTCATGTCTGGTGGCATGTTGGAGTGCTGGGAGGAAACTCTTGTAGAATGTGATGAAGTGTCCAGTAAGTCTTTTGTTCCCATACACATTCTTCTGCAGTGTCGTGTCTGGTGGCACGTTGGAGTGCTGGGAGGACACTCCTGTAGAATGTGATGAAGTGTCCAGTAAGTCTTTTGTTCCCATACACATTCTTCTGCAGTGTCGTGTCTGGTGGCACGTTGGAGTGCTGGGAGGACACTCCTGTAGAATGTGATGAAGTGTCCAGTAAGCCTTTTGTTCCCTCCACAGCTTCTGCAGTGTCATGTCTGGGGGCATGCTCGGGTGATGGGAGGACACTCTTGTAGAATGGGCTGGAGTGTCTGGTAAGCCATTCCTTGTAAGTGCTCATGAGTATGAGTTATAGTCTTCCTTCTTTATGTGCTTCACAATGATACATTCAGTCAAAGCACACATGCTTTTGGTCAGTTGCCAATGACCAACACTGTTTGCAAGATGAGTGCACTATATGACTGTGACCGAAGGCAATTTGCACTGAGAACAAGCAGGTACGTTATGCAGTCAGCACCTCTGGGTTTTTTCCTCTTTTTTTTCTTTTTTTTTACAGTCAGCACCTATACATTGTCAACAATTAGATGCCACTTATGGTACTAAGTCTACAGAAAACACACTAATATTTCAGGTGAGTTATGTAAGTTATGAGTCAAATTTGACCTTTTGTTGTAGTTCTGAATCCGATTTGACCTTTTGTTGTTGTTCTGAATCTGATTGGACCTTTTGTTGTTCTGAATCAGATTTGATCTTTTGTTGTTGTTCTGAATCAGATTTGACCTTTTGTTGTTCTGAATCAGGTTTGACCTTTTCTTGTTGTTTTGAATCAGATTGGACCTTTTGTTGTTGTTCTGAATCAGATTGGACCTTTTGTTGTTGTTCTGAACAGGCCCGAATTGCTGGATGTGAAGGCTGTACTGCTGATGCCCGTGGGCTATCAGTCCAGCCTGACAGACCTCAAAGACAAGAAGCTGTTTCAAAGCTTCCAGCGGCCCTTGGTGGTTGGGGGAATTGCTAACAAGTGTTACGTTGATGGGCCGGAGCTAAAAGATACGTCCCAGTTCTTTCACTGCCATCCAGCTGAGCATCTTGCTGATGGGGACCAGTCTGCTTCTGAATCTGTGTATGTATTTCACTGTCTTTTTAGGTTGATCCTAGGCTCATTCAGAGTGGCGTATGACTAGAGTGCAGTGGGTCTGCTCAGAAGCAGAGTACAGTGCTGTAGTTGCCATTGTGAGTCATTTAGGTCTCATCTGGAGATGAGGCACTTGACAAGTGTTCACATTAAAAAAGAAAATGCATTTCTAATTTGCTGAATTGCTCTATGACTATACACGTGTGAGGCTCAAAGCACAATTGCGACTAATTTAATAGTGTTTTACTTATCTCACTCTATCCCTCCCTCTCTTCCGCATCCACATACACACACATACTCATACAACACACACACACACACACACAACACACACACACACACACACACACACACACACACACACACACACACACACACAAAACAACAACAACAACAACAACAACAACAACAACAACAACAACAACAACAACAACAACAACAACAACAAACAAACAAACAAATAAACAAACAAAAAAACACTGCCATTTGTTCACCTTTGTGGTGGGGTGGCTCCTTTTCTTGAAGTACTACTGGTGCTGTCTTTATTCTTTGTAGTTCAGTTAGAACTGCCATGGTATCTTAAAGTGAGAGTATAGTGGTTAAATATTTGTCATCCCATGAAAAATGAAGCATAAATCTGAAACAGAATGAGGCCCAGAGTGCTCATGCAGAATCAACACACAAGAGACTTAATGCTCAAAATACATAACACAAGTACAACAACAAAGACCCGAGTCACCTACAGTAACTCTCACTGGCATGCGTGTAAATACAAGGTACATAAATGTAGACATAATAGATAAAGCCTGAGTTTAAAAACAATAGTTATGGCACCACATAGTTGTCTTTTGGAGAGAAAATGTGCTGAAACAAAATCACAACCTGAATCTGTCTTCTTGCCAACCAAGTGCCTGAAGTCACTGAGACTTCACTCCTCACTTTTTAAAATAACGCTGGTTGTGTCACTTCAATTAAATGAGAGGGGGAAGTAACTTCATGAAACCCTCACATGGATGGGAACTCTCTCTTGCTGGCTAAGGCCTCTTTTAGGCCCCGCATTGAGGTGGCTTGAATGACTTGTTTGCTGACTTCTGGCGAAATTATTCACTGTAATTTTCAAATTTTATTCACAAGATTATAGGGACGTGTTTAGCACCTGCTCCCAGCCCCTTTCCTAGCTGGATCATTTTCCATTCTTTCAAATAAAACAAATAAAAAAAGGTTCACAAGAAAGGTATAATTATTATAACCCATTACTACCCATAGAAAATGTAGTAACCCTTCAAAAGTGTGGTTAAGAAATACCTTTTGAGAAAACCCTTCTGATTTACACTTGATGTTTCTTGACTGTGAGTACACCAAGTTCATTAAGCCTAGTAAACTGGAACAGACTACTACATCTTAAAGCAATTTGTTATAATAACGCAGTCTAAGAGTAAGAAACCTTTCTTAAAAATAAGGGTTTAAATTGTTTTTTCCTGTGTCCGGCCTGCTAAGTTTTCTCTTAATTTTTCTGTTCTCAGACCTTGCATGAATTCCAAGCGCAACTCCAAAGCTGTTTTGAGGGAAAAGGTCAGCAGGAAGTACCTGAGCCATGTTCTGATTCGGGGCGAAGGTGTGCAAGTGGCCTGTGTGAAGTTCACTCAAGATGTCTTGACAGAGCTGCAGGCTGAGCAGACTGTCTTGAGGCTGAAAGAGGTGTCTGAAGGCTTCAACCTACAACACGCCGTGGCCTTCATGTACGCCTGCGTTGCCCGAGGGGAGGAGCACTACGACAAGAAAAATGTGGAGTCTGCTGCCTTCCGAAAACACTTCCCCACCACCCCTCTTATGGGCTTTTTCGGCCAGGGGGAGATTGGGTTTGAGTACCCCATTCAGTCACAACTGCCGCAGAATATCGTTCATGGCTACACAACATTTATTGCGCTCATCTGTTTTCCATGAGGTGGCCTTCTGAGCTGTTGGTCTACAAGATCCAAACACCTAAAGGGTTAAAGAAAATGCTTATTTAACATGGCAGTACGCAGCATGCTCATGTTTGGGGTAAGCCCCCTTTTCAAGCAATGAAATGACGGTTAAACAACAGTGAAACCGTGACAAATGAAAATGTAGGCTACTTATCCTATTTTGGTTGCGGTGTGTTGGTGTCCAGTGTTTGGAAGAATGTTGGCATGGGTCTTCTTTTAGAATGCTGCCCGCCATCCTTGTTTCAGACTTTTTCTTGGCATACAGCTAGTGCACTGTGCTGTGATTGTGATAGGGACTGGGTTGGCATGCCGCAGTGTGTTCTTGTTGCTGTTGGTTGCTTTTATATAAAGCTATTCTCTGCTCTAAAGCAGACATGCTGAACTCTTGTTGCACTTGATTCTAAATGAGTGACTGCCTTTTTTTATAGCGCGTTTTGAATTTCCACCAAAATGATGTACTTACGGCACTGTTTGATTGTTGTGTGGCTGGTCCCACATGAAACCGCTGCCATCTTGGCACTTTCTGTGTATGCCATATAACTGTGCACCAGTTTACATCACTTCATGCAAACCCGCATACGTAGGGCGCACACATGTTTAACTGTAACCTGCCGCCAACTGCACTTTTGGCAGAATGGCCCAGATCTTTTATGTGCTACTGCAATAACACGGTGGTGGATTGAATACTGGAATAAGAGTCAGCACGGAAAGCTGACCTTGGAGAAGAAAATTCTCCTGCTGGGACTGGAGCCCACATCCTTCAGATCACAGTCAGGTGCTGTAACCACTGAGCTATCCGTGCTCCTGATGTGTTTCTGCTTGTGTGGGGTAGAACATTTTCTTTACAAGCAAACTTGATGAAGTATATTTCCAAGTGTGTGTGTGTGTGTGTGAGTGTACATGTGTGTGTGCATAAGATTGAGAGAGAGGGAGAGGGAGAATTTATATATATATATTTGGAGAGAGTGTGAGAGAGAGACACAGAGAGAGAATTTATATATAGATATCTATTTTCAAATAAAATGATATGTCCATGAGCATGAAAACATATCAATTATTGTGATACTAACAGTTGAGTGTTGTCTGTATAAGTAATACTATGTACATCCAGTGTACAGTTTGTTAATGCATATTTCTGTCTTTCGTATGAAATTCATTTGTCTTGCCTTTCAGTTCTGTTTTTGTGTGATGTTTTAGTTCTGTTGTATATAGTATGAAGTTTTTATTTTAAACTAAAATTCCATGAATGCATTCAAATATGGACCCAAGAAAAGCTTGAATAGATTTGTTTTGATTGAACTTAAAGCAAAACAACAAAACCAGAAAATGGAGCCAGTTGATGTTGCTCAAGCTTGGTTGTATGCTGGAATTGTTTTTTGTTTTTTAATTATGACCAGTGGCCCTGCCTGTGATACATTTAGGTAGCCCAACAAATCCACAGATTATGGCAACATGATTTTTCCATTTGAATTGATTTTTTCCTCATTTCTGTTCCTCTTCTTCATGGTTCTGTGGTAAACCAAGCAGTAAGTGGTACAGTTTGAGAAACAGATTCTCATTTCTTAGGCTTAGGCTGGCAAACAAAGAATTTTTTCCTGAACTGTAAAGTAAAGCTATCTTCAGCTTAGTTGTTTTAAAATGCCCTGGCAAAAATCAGTTATGGATAGGAATACCCAGAGATGGTTACATATTTTTTTAATTTACATGTTTTCAAGATTCAGTGCACACACACACGCACGCACGCACGCACGCACGCACGCACGCACACACACACACACACACACACACACATTCTGTCTCTGTCTCTGTCTGTCTCTGTCTGTCTGTCTGTCTGTCTGTCTGTCTGTCTGTCTGTCTGTCTCTCTCTCTCTCTCTCTCTCTCTCTCTCTCTCTCTCTCTCTCTCTCTCTCTCTCTCTCTCTCTCTCTCTCACACACACACACGCACACACACACACACACACTCTCTCTCTCTCTCTCTCTCTCGCATATCTCGGGGCAATGGGGCTGAAGAAAAGTTTTTTGAAAAAAGAAAGGTTTTCAATGAACTGGGGTGGAATGGCGGACAGAAACAGAGAGTTGGTTCTAGACAGCTGGAGCCTGGTAAGAGAAAGAGCGCTGACCACTGGACTGTGTTCGGAAGGATGGTATTCAGAACACGCACACCTTCTTCCGCATTTTTCTTTTTACCCAGCACGGATACCTAGCTGTTCAGCTTATCTGTGACTAACACAGAATTCTACCAATGCCCAACGTAGTCTGTCTGGTGGATAATGATGCTTAAAATCTCAAGGGACCGTTTCCAGGGTCCAAGCATACAGTAAATAGTAAACATGGTGCTTAACGTCCACAGAAACCATAAGGCTTATTAGGGACGGGGAGAAGGGGGGCAAGAGGGTGTGGGGGTGGGGGAGAGGGAGATTATATACCTATCGCTACACTGTCACCACCAGAATGACTTCTGCATTAAGGTGGGCATCGATGACAGCCATTTTACTGTTTCATAATTATGAGGGACAAAGTCACAAGACAGTGTCCACACTGAGACCACAGCTTTTGAAGAGAAAGGAGAGCCGAGGTAGATTCGAACCGAGGTCGCCTCTGCTTACCAGCCTAACGCCTTACCGCTAGGCCAAACCGGCTCCCGTGGCGTACAGTAGGGACGTTTAACAGTAAAATACGTACATGTCAATTAGCAGCAATTGACGGCAGTGATTTTGGGAGGGGGGGGGGGGGATCTTTAAGATGTAACTGGAAATTTGTTCCCGGAAGGTTGTGAATACTTTTTGACCCTTATTTCCATTTGCGACGAAACTTTTTTAAGTAGTGTTTGTCGTGAATACCCAGTACAATTCTGCCAACGTGAAACAGCGATAATGACATGAACACCCAGTGCATTTCTGCCAACATGAACAGCGATACTGACATGAACACCCAGTGCAATTGTACCAACATGAACAGCGATACTGACATGAACACCCAGTGCAATTGTACCAACATGAACAGCGATACTGACATGAACACCCAGTGCAATTGTACCAACACGAACAGCGATACTGACATGAACACCCAGTGCAATTGTACCAACATGAACAGCGATACAGACATGAACACCCAGTGCAATTCTGCCAACATGAACAGCGATACAGACATGAACACCCTGTGCAATTCGAACAGCGATACTGACATGAAGACCCAGTGCAACTGTACCAACATGAACAGCGATACCGACATGAACACAGTGCAATTCTGCCAACATGAACAGCGATATTGACAGGAGCACCCAGTGCAATTCTGCCAACACGAACAGCGTCTTGGATGATCGACACTCACCAGCGTAAACATACCTGCAACCACAACAACCGATGTCGACGATGGCGGCGGTTCTCCTGCAACTGAAAATCTCCGTGTCCATTCCCAGTCAGCCATGTCTAATTGTGTTCCAATGTGTGTCCCAAACGTCTGTGAAAACTCTTTAAACGGCCTTGGTAACATCAATGGAAAGGATTCCCCGACCAACACGAACCACATCAACGGCGATAGTAGTTTTCCCCTCTGGAGAGTTTTCTCTGTGGAGCGTCAGTGATAAGGTGGAGATCTTGAGAAGAAAGAGGCAGGGCTCAGTTAGACTTAGAGCCCAGCGCGAAAGCCTCTATTCCACCGGCCAACACAGTACCACGAACGAACGATTTTTAAAATTTTATTTCAATTGACGAGGGTATTGGAATAAGTACAATACCTTTTTACATTTAGCCCTCGGGGGAAAAAATCGAAAACGAAATAATTATAAACTAAAAAAATTATATTAACTAAGAGAGAGAGAGACGGTGGGGGTGGGAGAGACAGTAAAATGCAGAGCATGCATGTCTACATAATATACATATTTGACACATCATATTCACAACTATTGAGAACATAAACAACATGGTGGTCAGTCGGAAATCTTTAGAGGCCGGGCTTAGTTGAAAGCCTCTGTTCCACCAGCCAACACAATACCACATGGCGGTCAGACCCAAAAGCCAAACTCCAAGCATCGGGTTACTGTCCTTCCCTCCTGCAGGAAGGGTGCCCGAAAGCGAGGCTTGGAGCGTGATCAAAATAAGCTTGTGAGGAAGTAAGTAAACATGGTGCTTAACGTCCGCAGAAACCGTAGGGCTTATTAGGGACGGGGAGAAGGAGGGGAAGGGGGTATGGAGGTGGGGGAGAGGGAGATTATATACCTATCGCTATACTGTCACCACCAGAATGACTCCTGCATTAAGGTGGGCAGCGATGAGAGCCATTTTAATGTTTCATTAATTGTGAGGGACAAAGTCACAAGACAGTGTCCACAGACCACAACGTTTGAAGAGAAAGGGGAGCCGAAGCGAATTCGAACCGAGGTCCCTCTGCTTACCAGCCTAACGCCTTACCGCCGCTAGGCCAAACCGGCTCACGTGCTTGTGAGGTAAGTAAGTAAGTAAACATGGTGCTTAACGTCCACAGAAACCGTAAGGCTTATTAGGGATGGGCTCTTGTGAGGAAAGAGACGGGGCTTACATATCTCGAGCTCAGCGTGGACAGAGTGTGATCGAAAGCTTGTGAAGAAAGAGGCGGGGCTTACATATCTCGAGCTCAGCGTGGACAGAGTGTGATCGAAAGCTTGTGAAGAAAGAGGCGGGGCTTACATATCTCGAGCTCAGCGTGGACAGAGTGTGATCGAAAGCTTGTGAGGAAAGAGGCGGGGCTTACATATCTCGAGCTCAGCGTGGACAGAGTGTGATCGAAAGCTTGTGAAGAAAGAGGCGGGGCTTACATATCTCGAGCTCAGCGTGGACAGAGTGTGATCGAAAGCTTGTGAGGAAAGAGGCGGGGCTTACATATCTCGAGCTCAGCGTGGACAGAGTGTGATCGAAAGCTTGTGAGGAAAGAGGCGGGGCTTACATATCTCGAGCTCAGCGTGGACAGAGTGTGATCGAAAGCTTGTGAGGAAAGAGGCGGGGCTTCAAAGCTCAGGAGCTGTGTGAAAGTCGAGGTGGCCGTCCTGGGCTCCCATCCCTAATAAGCCTACGGTTTCTGTGGACGTAAAGCAACACTTCAACCGTCAGGTGGGGCTTACATATCTCGAGCTCAGCGCGGAACCCTCTGTTGAGTTACCGATGTCGGGCGCCTGCTGCCAGTGGTTGAAGGAAAACGTGTCACAACCCCCACACTCTTTGCCGAGCTTGAGTGTCCAGTTCAGCTGCCGCAGCCGTATTCCCCTTGTGACTGCAGCAGCGCTGTCACTGCCGTGCGACAGTAACTAGAACCTGACGCGATAGAACATCCGTCCTGTTTGCCGTGTTACGGAAAGTGCTGACAAACAAAGAAACAACAAACAAAACAACGTAATTGAAAAACAAAACAAAAAAGGAATGTGAAGAAGCGTGCCCAAAATCGATATGTGAAATGTGTGTCGCAACAACTGAGGAACGTGCTCTGCAAGCTGTGCCACTGATTGGAGTATCAATGCCAAAACCGACAAGAAAGACGACGGATGGCGACCGAATGGCCATGGTGATGTTCGTAGAATTCGTGTGATTCACAGTAAGACTCGTCTGCCGATGTCAGAGCGCTGAAAGTGGAGCTAAGCAGAGAGAGATAAGACAAGACAAGACAGAGAGATAAGAAGAGAGAGAGTGAGAGATCTGAGCCCTACGAATTGACTGTTGGAACTCAGTAAAAAGTGACAAAGATTGGTCTACCATCGCTTTTCAAACGTCAGAGACACCACACTCTACCCACAAAACGTGCTTTCCAGTAACGACAGTTCGTGCTCAGGCCAGAACAAAACAGAGTCAGTCGGAAGGAAATAACTATAGCGTCTGAGAAATATATTATTTCACTGCGCTTTCAAGTACCAATGAAGCTGCATCTCAGGCTTGGACCATGCAACAAAGACAGCTATGTATATATCGCGTTAGCGTAAGCGGAAAAGAATGATGATTTTTACAACGTAGCATTACATTTTTGCTCGTTGATCGACTTAGAAACAGGCTTATTCGTCCACAATATCATGTACGGACAATGAGCAGAAATTCGACCCTCAGCAGGCGTGATTTCAATATTTCGTCCATGATTTAAACGCGTCTTGGGTGTTTCAGAACGTGTGCCCAGGAAATATATTCATTCGCGCGGCAGTCAGTACGGATCGTGACTCAAACTGAGACTCCATCCTGCGGGTTAAGGTACAACGGAGTCCATGACCGTGTAGTCTGTGCGTGGTGCCGCTATCAGTCCACCGACAGCGTAAGGCAAACAGCGTAAACAATCGTGCGTTACAGTCACGACTACAAGCGAACCCCGCTGCGCTCCATTAATAAGTCCCAGGGCAGGCTCGGCGGGATTGATGCTGGCTGTGATACAGTTTATTGCGGATGGGAGACAGGTTTAGGACTTCATACGCTCCGCGTGGAGAGCGGCGGGTGATTTGGGAAATGACGCTTTGTGGACCGGGAGGACGGCTTGTAGTGGCGAGCGTGTGGCAGGTATACACAGACTGAATTACCCGCTCCTGTCCACTGTTTCTGCTGGAAGGTTCCCATAGAAGTGATCAGCAGAAATGGTAAGTATATTATTACATTCTTTCCTGTATTGTTCAGGTTTGACTGATTTAGGTTATTCAAGCTGAAGAAACAGCAACAGCAGCAACGACAACAAAAACGACAGTGCAGTACTACTGCTACTACTACTACTGCTGCTGCTGCCGCTACTACTACTGCTACTGGTTTGTAGTAGTAGTAGTAGTCAAAGTCAACGCCAAAACCAAGTTCTTTTTTATTCCATTCAAAGGAAAACGTTGTTGCCACACATAATAATAATATTAATAATAATGGATACTTGGAGCGACTATCCGGCACAGGCCTTAAGCGCTTACACGTTCTTTAAATGCGCAGTTTGAAAAGAACGTATAAAGTGCAAGACAATTCAGGAGACTCGAGAAAGTGTCGCCCTGATACGTGAATTACAAACAAACAAACAAATAAACAACACGTACATAACTGTATCAAAGATTCACAGTTTAAGAGTGCGCAGAAGCATACAGGCAGGGTTAAAACCACAAGTAACAGTAGTAGTAGTAGTAGTAGTAGGAGGAGGAGGAGGAGGAGGAGGAGGAGCAGCAGCAGCAGCAGCAGCAGCAGCAGAGTAACATTTAAAACAACTGCAACAACTACAGCAACGACAGCGGAGCTGTTACTGACTGCTGCTGCCGCCGTTACTTGTTCATACTGCTATTATTTTACTGCTAATTTTACAGTTGCTGCCAAAGCGTTACTACATCTACTGTTACGAAACACAATACACTATTAAGTCTTCGTGAAAGTCCCCCCCCCCCCCAAAAAAAAAAACAAAAAAAATAATAACAAAAAAACAAAAACAAAAACAAACAACAACAGCAACAAAAAACAACATCAGCCTCAACGAAAAACAACAACAACAAAACCGAGACAAAAATCAGTTTGAAAAGAACGTAGAGAGTGCAAGACAACTGAGGCATTAACTCGAAAAAGTTTCGCCCTGGTATAACCGTAATGACTGACTGGACGTAAAACACCAAATGACTTACTTGAGAAAGTAGGCGAAATTGTTTACAGCAGTTTCTCATTAGCTTCGCCTGCTGAAGTATGTTGATGGCCGGAAGTCAACTGTGGTTGGAACAACAGACGACTTATGTGAATACGAAATAGTTATAGAGATGAGAGTTTGATCATGACCCCCCCCCCCCCCCCCCCCACCCCGCCGCCTCCGGTCTCTGCTGATTGTCACGAACAAAATTTTGGGGCGATCCGTATACCTGACCATATGAGCATATACTGTAATATTTCCGGCCGTTCACCAAGAACAACGATTCCGGTTATGGTCTGGACGTGCTGTGATTTAAAATAAAGCTGAAACATTCATCCGATTGGGGAACTGAATAGGCCAAAAATCAAATCAGTGATAACGATAGCCATTCAGCCCTAAACTGTTGCACTAGTTTTGTCCAGCTGACTGTGTTGACCTTCGGGTCAGCGCCTAGTACTCGTCAGCGTAAAGAGAGAGACAAAGGCCCGAGACAAGCCTTTCTTACAGCACTCGGGCGAATGTCGGACACACCAACAATGGGCGATTGTTTCCCCTGGCAACCCGATCTCACTTCCCTTCATCAATGAGTGACTGCCCCTGTTCTTGTGTTTACACCCGACACGTTGCCGCCAGTGACAGGTTGACACAGAGGTCGAAATGGAACGTTTCTGTGCCCCCCCCCCCTCTCTCTCTCTCTCTGAGTAAATCTGGTGCAAGGACGGAGTGGTTGTTGTTGTTGTTGTTGTTTCCTTCTTGCACTACTTGCGATATCTGCATTTAGGTCTAATTTAAGAAAACAAAATAACAGCAAGAAAATACCCCCACCCCCTCCCATTGGAAGCCTAATTGCCACCGTTCGTTTGTCCCTCTGGGCAGACATTGTTTACGCAAGACGTTCGGAACGTTGTGCACTGACAGAGTACTACGTTATGCGACCTTGACCTGATTTTAAGTTCACAGCAGCATCGGAAGCGTGCAAACAGCAAGTTGTAGGCCTATTTCTTGAAATGTTCTTATCCATCCTTGTGTGTGTGTGTGTGTGTGTGTGTGTGTGTGTGTGTGTGTGTGTGTGTGTGTGTGTGTGTGTGTGTGTGTGTGTGTTACTAAAGATTAAGCGTGTGACAGCATTTGTGTGAATGATACAGGCATCATTGTGGGTGTAACTGTGTATTTTGTCTCTTGCTTTTTACTTACTTGTTTAAAGAAAATGTTTTAATTAAGTTTTCATTATAATTAAATGAGTGAAACTGTACAAGTACCTACTTACTTTTTATTTACTTTTTTTTCCTCATCATTATTTTGTCACAGTCAGACAACCCAGTTTCCTTTTTAAGGATTAACTAAGTATTATTGTATTATATATGTAGAGGAAAATACGTGTAGTTCGCACATAATTATTTTCTTGAATGATCGCGAATACGTACATAATTATATAAAACTGGCCTAAAAATACGTTGGCGTTGATTGGGGAAGGCGTTCCACCACAGTGACAATCGACCTGTTGACATTTTCGGAATTATTTCGACCATTGTTAGCACGAATGGGATCTTTATTAGAATTCAACACATTCAGTTTTCATTGCATTCTAGTCCAGTTGCCAACTAACTAACTAACTAACTAACTAACTAACTAACTAACTAACTAACTAACTAACTAACTAACTAACTAACTAACTAACTAACTAACTAACTAACTAAACGGGCAATCCAACACGCTATAGATAGATAGATAAATAAATAATAATAATAATAATAATAATAGATTATCTATGGCACATCATCTCGTGAGAGCCCAGAGCACTTACAAAGACATAAGGATACACTTATTTCATCACACACACACACACACACACACACACACACACACACACACACACACACGCACGCACGCACGCACGCACGCACGCACGCACGCACGCACGCACGCACGCACGCACGCACGCACGCACGCTCGCTCGCACGCACACACGCACGCTCGCACACGCACGCACACACGCACGCACCCACCCTACCCCCCCACACACACGAAAGCGAAAGCAAGTAAACGAAAGCCTAGTTCGAGACTACAACTTTACAAGTGAAAGCCTAATTTAACACTTTCCCCCAGTAACCGCTTCGAAGTGGCATTAATGACGTCAGTGTGCTGAGATAACTTTCGGAAAAACTCTTTTTTTTCTCTGACCCCAGGGTTCAGGAGCTGTGTGAAAGTGGAAAGGCCATCGTGGGCTCCACGTCCCTAATAGTCCTTACGGTCTCTGTGGACGTAAAGCGACATTGAACTCTAATCCACGCAGAGCCCAGGAGCTGTGTGAAAGTCGAGGTGGCCGCTCTGGGCTCCCCGTCCCTAATAATCCCCATGGTCTCTATGGACGTAAAGTAACACTGAACTCTGATTCGTAAAAGTAACACTGAACGTAAAGTACTGGACGTAAAGTAACATCCACACAGAGCTCGGGAGCTGTGTGAAAGTCGAGGTGGCCGGGCTGGCTCCACGTCCCAAATAGTTCCCATGGTCTCTGTGGACGTAAAGTAACACTGAACTCTGATTCACACAGAGCTCAGCTGTGTGAAGGTGGAGGAGGCCGTTCCGGGCTCCCCGTCCCTAATAGTCCTTATGGTCTCTGTA
>OY757550.1:18121981-18151981 GCA_963584105.1 Alviniconcha strummeri | reverse complement strand
CCTCGTTTCAAATAAAGACGGCATACATATGTGCACTTGCTCAGCAAGGAACACAAATAGGGCATCTCTCTCTCTCTCTCTATCTCTCTCTCTCTATATATATGAGCCAGTGATAATAGGTCGTACTATCTATCTATCCATCTATCTATCCGTATCTAGATAGATAGATAGGTAGACCGTAAGAGACAGACAGAGAGACAGGTATACTTTGCCATTAGTATGTATACACATCAGCGACAGACCCGTCAGAGAATAGTCACATTGGTCCTGTTGCTTGCTTCCTCCACCCCACCCCACCTCCCACCGCCCGCCCCCGTGCTGTTTATACCTTTTTTTTCCCCTTTCTCTCTCTCTCTCTCTCTCTCTCTCTCTCTCTCTCTCTCTCTCTCTCTCTCTCTCTCTCTCTCTCTCTCTCTCTCTTTTGTGGTTCAAGCGAGAAACTATACTCTGCGTTTATCTGCCTTTGCCCAGGTTTCGGATTCAAGAGAGGCGTCGTTCAGGCCGCAACGTCGCCTGGTAACGACGGGCGGCCAAGCCACTGAACGTGCCCAGTTCGAACACCAGCCTGCTTTTGACATTAAGCCGGGCACTTCGGACTTCATAGGCAGCAGCGCAAATAACTGTGGCCATTGTCTGACGTGAGTGAGTGAGTGAGTGGGAGAGAGAGAGAGAGAGAGAGAGAGAGAGAGAGAGAGAGAGAGAGAGAGAGAGAGAGAGAGAGAGAGAGAGTGTGTGGGGTGTTGTGTTGTGTTGTGTTGTGTTGTGTGTGTGTGTGTGTGTGTGTGTGTGTGTGTGTGTGTGTGTGTGTGTGTGTGTGTGTGTGTGTGTGTGTGTGTGTGTGTATGTGTGCGTGTGCCCCCGCGCGCGTGTTTTCAAGTGTATTACATTAGAAACACCGTTTTAAGATCAGACAGTCAACTTCATAAGTATCAGTGTGCGACCTAACACAATGCTTACTTTTTAAGTGAATAACAAACCCGTCCCTCCCCCCCCCCCCCAACCCCGAAAAAAAGTGGGCGAGGGAAGGGGGTGGGGGAGAAAAAAAGAAGAAGAAAATTAACAGGAAATATAATTTCTGTCCTCAGGGAAATTGGCTATGAAATTGTGGATCAGGTGGTGGACTTCTCCGGGCAAAACCATACAGTCATCAACTTCAAGAACGCATACCAGTTCATTCCCTCCGGGCGCTGTGTGTACGTATATAATTATATTCTCTCCAGTAACAACAGAAAAACGAAAAGAGACTAAAATGGCCATGATAAAAAACAAAACAACAACAACAACAACAAACAATCACATTTAGTATTGCTTTTGAGCCAGACCATTTCAGGAATGCTCACTAGAAATGTTACCTATATTCAGCTGGTCCATTTGAGAGAGAGTGTGTGTGTGTGTGCCCGCGCTCGCGTGTATGCACTTTAAATAGTCTTTACAGATAAGATTTTGCGTTTTATAAATTAATAATAATAATAATTATTAATATTTCAGGAACGAGAACATCCCTTGTGGACTGGGCGGATCCCGGTGCAGACAAATCACGCGCGCCCATTGGTCGCTGGTGTGGACAGCGGGGTCAGGGGTCAGTCTCGTGGCACACGAAGTCCCCTCCCATTGTGAATGCCTCAACTTGGGTTCTGCCCAAGTTCCGCTGCGCTCCGCCCAGACCGAGAAAGCAAGCAGCCGCGGGGCAGATGTATTTAGAGTTGCCGGGTTGAAGATGGATGGCGTCCACGGAGATTTTCCTCGACCAGCACCTTCTCCACTACCTATCCGAAGTCCTGTTCCAAATCCAAGTTCAAGTACTGGTCCCAGTTCCAGTCCCGCTTTTACGGAGGACGATACGTCATCGTTAGCGGCTTCCTTCACGACGATTGTACCGACGGACACGGCGTCTACTGACGGAACTACCGATGTGACAGACTTTTCCTCACCTGGTTTCAAATAATTTCGATGGAGGAGGAGGAGACAAATAATCTGTTTTAATCCTCGGACCTCGTCACGTGATGATTAAGCAGAGTTTACGGCTAAGATTCCCACGAAAACAGTTACTCGAATTCCGATGGAGAACTAGGCCTGTGAGCCATAGAAAATCAACGAATCATGTAGATATATATCCAGTCCATTTAGCACAGCTCAGTAGAGTAGTTCCTGTTGTCTTGTTTCGATAAAGGGAGTCAGTCCAACTTTCCAGTTCACCAACTTGTTTGGTAGGCCTGCTATTGGTCATTCGTATTCTTTTGGACCCAACCTCCAATCATCGGTTTCGACATATCTTTCCTCCAAACACAGTGTAAGCGTCACAATCTGAAACAGAACGAGGCCCAGAGCGCCTGCGCAGAATCAGCAAACAAGGGAGTTAATAAGCTCTCGAAAGACGTCACACAAACACAACAACAAAGACCCGAGTCGCCTACGATAAATTTAACTTGGCGTGCGAGTAAATACAAGGTACATAAATTCCACCAGAGCTACAGCCACTTTGGTAGCGTTCATGTACTTTTGGTGGATTCTATGTACCTTGTATTTACTCGCATGCCAGGTGTGAGTTACCATAGGCGACTCAGGTCTTTTGTTGTTATGTTTGTGTGACGTCTTTCGAGCACTACTTAGCTTCCTTGTTTGTTGACACTGCGTAAATGATTACGCCATGGGTCTCCAAAAACTGATTGTTACCTGGCACCTTTCCGTCGGTGCTCAATAGACGATTTCCGGAAATAACAGGCAAAGATAATTTGACAATGTTTTCTTACGCCGGGAGAGTGAAGTCCCCTGAATGGAGGCGGCAGCGGAGAAGAGCCAATCTGCGACAGTTTTAGATCTTCAGGCATGGAGCTATTATAATTTATACTAGACTACCAGCTGGGGGAACCTACTATCCGATCTGCATGTTCCCCACGAACAGTGAGCGCTTGGTCGGCATTTCTGATGCCTTTTCTGCCTTTGTTTACGGGTATCCGTCATCTTGCCCACGTGCTCACTGTACCCCCAACAAAAGCGTGACTACTCTGCGCTACACCCGCAGGAGGCCATGCCTGTAGGCACTTACCGAATGCAGTGCCCTGGATTTCCGAAGATCGTCTATTGGCAGCAAGTTTGTAACCACACAGACAAATCAAATGGGGGTAAGTTTGTAACCACACAGACAACTCAAATGGGGGTAAGTTTGTAACCACACAGACAACTCAAATGGCGGTAAGTTTGTAACCACACAGAAACTCAAATGGGGGTAAGTTTGTAACCACACAGAAACTCAAATGGGGGTAAGTTTGTAACCACACAGACAACTCAAATTGCGGTAAGTTTGTAACCACACAGACAACTCAAATGGCGGTAAGTTTGTAACCACACAGAAACTCAAATGGCGGTAAATTTGTAACCACACAGAAACTCAAATGGCGGTAAATTTGTAGCCACACAGAAACTCAAATGGCGGTAAGTTTGTAACCACACAGACAACTCAAATGGCGGTAAATTTGTAACCACACAGAAACTCAAATGGCGGTAAGTTTGTAACCACACAGACAACTCAAATTATAGTAAACATTTTGCTTTACGTCCACAGAGGCAAGGTGGCTTATTAAGGACGTGGGGGAGTGGGGGGGTGGGGGGTGGGGGGGGGGGGCAAAGAATGAAGGCTCGACCGCACGCACCGACCCGGAAGACCGAGGAGGCCGTGGACCGCCGTCAGAACAATGGAAGTATAAAGGCAGTGTCCCCACGCCATTGGGTGGCAACTAGTGTACTACGTAATTGCTGTTTCAACTGCTGTGCGAAGCAGAGTTCAAATTATATCACACTACGCTTCTCTCATAATCGCTTAAGTACTGCTGACGCCAGCAAAAATAAAAACAAAATCGTTCGAATCGAAACAACTTTTTTCTTCTTTTTTTCTTCTTCTTTTTTTTAACCGGTGGCGAACGCGATGTTTACGTAGGCGCTTCGACACTAAGATGCTTCCACAGTCTTAGTACTCAAACCTTTTCGCAGATTTACTGAGGGCGCCGACAGCGTGAGACACAGGGGAGATTTCGGTAAACAGGCGCGCGGAGATGCGTAGCCTACAACTGCCTCTTCAATAGCGTATAACAACAAATTCTGGCAAAGTTTGGAGGAAGGGTGCCGGAAAGCGAGGCTTGGAGTGTTGTGTAGTCCCACCTGTGAATTTCGGGTGTGTCACAACTGAGAATTTTGGGTGTGTCCCAGCTGTGAATTTCGGGTGTTTCCCAACTGTGAATTTCGGGTGTGTCCCAAATGTGAATTTCAGGTGTGTCCCAACTGTGAATTTCGGCTGTCTTCACGAGAATAGCCAGAAGCAGAAATATACCCAGGCAGCTTAATTTCGAGCGTTCGTGGGATTTTCACTGTCATATTTTTGTCAGGTCAGTTTTTAAATGTTAGTAGTATAATCGTTTTGCTGTCTCGGGTTCTTTAACAGGGTATGTACCCGTGCAGCGGATGGGACCCGGATTTTTGTCTGATCCAAAGGCAGACGAAGCTAGCAGAAGGGCGCAACACTGACGGGGGTTCAATTCCACGGTGGAGCAATTAAGGGATTTTTCACCCAGAATCAATTTTGGGTTCAGCATTTTACTGTGGTCTTACCGCCCCCGTGCGCAAGTGCATGCAGCAACATCTGTGCACACAAAAGTAACGCGCTGCACACACTGGCAGGACTGGGTAGCGCTGCTCTTGCGGCTGCTGTAGCTAGCTTATCCAGGTAAGATGACCGGAATTTCTTTCTTTCTTTCATGGCGCTTTACGTGCACAGAAACTATAAGGCTTATCACGGACGGTGGAAGGTGGGGAAGAAGGAGATTATATACCTATCCTTACACTGTCACCACCAGAATGACTCCTACATTAAGGTGGGCTGCAATGAGAGCCGTTTTAATGTTTTATTAATTGTAAGGGACAGTCACGAGACAGTGTCCACAAACCACAACCGTTTCGAAGAGAAGGGACAGGCGAAGCGGATTCGAGCCGAGGCCCTTTTTCCTAGCCATCCTGACCCCTTACCGCTGGGCCAAACCGACTCACCCACCCGAACTTCCCCCAAAGGGATAATGAAGTACTTGAAAACAACAACAACAACAAAAGAGAGAGAGAGAGGGGGCAAAAAACGGACTCCTGTTTCACGGCAAATATTTCACCACAAATTACATGTCATTCTTTTGGAACAAAATTAACCCCTTCACTGCCATGATGTTAAATGAAAACGACCAATAAAAGTGCAAAATTTAAACTCTTGAGCCTTTTTGTGCTTTTCGCACTGACTTGTGTCAGGATTTTCATAAAAACATATTGAAAGTAGATGTGTTACACGAAAAGCAGATATACTTCGGTGCATCGTTCAGCCCGGAAATTCGACAAGTTGTGGCAGCGACGGGGTTAAATGCGACAAAATCTGCGTCAGCCTAAACTGTCAGTACGAGCTGATTTTGGATGGTTACGTTTGAATGTCGGGGTACATAATTATCTTCATTTCTAATCCGTGTAAATAAAACCATGTTTGTAAATCCGTGCCCGTAATAGTTTTGTATGGACGCTTGGTTACTTTTTCCTCTGTGTGTGTGTGTGTGTGTGTGTGTGTGTGTGTGTGCGTGCGTGCGTGCGTGCGTGCGTGCGTGCGTGCGTGCGTGAGAGCGTGCGTGCGTGCGTGCGTGCGTGCGAGCGTGCGTGCGTGCGTGCGTGCGTGCGTGCGTGCGTGCGTGTGTGTGTGTGTGTGTGTGTGTGTGTGTGTGTGTGTGTGTGTGTGTGTGTGTTTCACGGTGTCTTATGATTATATGAAAAAGAACAGAGGATGCTAAAAGTGTATGAGACTAGTAGTGGTGAGGTGTTAAAAATCAGATGGAGAAGGGAACAGATCTCTAAGTACAGACGAGAACCTAATTGTTTACAAGCATCCTTGCGGAACATTATCCAAGTTATATCTTCCTGTATGTTGCTGCGCACTCTTAAACTTGATTCGTTTATACATAATATGTCCATTTTTGTTGTTATTTATGTATGGCACCCATATTTACCTTTAAACGTACTGATACTAACAGAAATATATAACATGTGTATCACTGTATCACGTAGCAATAATTATCCTTTTTTCCCCCCTGCGGACCATTGATGGCATGATGAGGTAGATAGGCAGTGTTGCTTAATGTCTTCGGATGTCGGTTGACATATTAGGGACAAGCTGAGACCAATGCCGAAGCATCGTTCAATATAGCTTCACGTCCACGGAAACCAGAAGGTTCGTTAGGACGGACAGCCCAGGACGTCCACCTCGTCTCTCACACAGTTCCTGAACTGTGATGGCATTGTGAATCGATATAAGCATTGAAACAGTACCACGCAGCTATCCTAGAAACATTTCGAGTCAGTCTTGCAGGACCCTTAAACGGTATACAACTAAGCCACGGCTACTTTACTTTCAGTAAACTACAGCAAGTTCAAAACTCTGGCTAATTATTCTGTGTCACAAGGTTGTGCATGTCGTGAATATTTGTTGGGTCAAAGGTTCAAAATCACAGACTAAACGTATCTCCGCCAGTACTCGTTTATACTCGTTTTATGTGAAGAAGTGTTGCGTTTTAGCCAGCAACACCGACACACAGAACTGATTAGCGCCATTTTCCACCAGGGGAAGCAATTATAATAAAGCACGCTAGTGGTCTCCCTTAGACCAGACACAAAAGGAAGTAACACACAAGGGAGTTAATCAGCGCTCGAAAGAGCTCCATAAGCAGAAAAAAAAAAAAACTGAGTCGCCTACGGTAACTCTTACCTGGCATACTTGAAAATACAGGATACATAGTAACATACACTCCACCAGAGGTATATCCTCATTACGTCTTTCGAGCGCTAATTAACCCCCTTATGTGTTGAATCTGCACGGACGCTTTGGGATGTACCTCTGGTGGAGTTTATGTACCTTGTATTTATACGCATGCCAGGTGAGAGTTACCGTAGGCGACTCAGGTCTTTGTTGTTGTATTTGTGTTATGTATAATATATCGAGCGCTAATTAACTCCCTTGGATGTTGGCTCTGGGCCTCGTTCTGTTTCAGAATAGACGATTTCCGGAAATGACAGGGGAGATAATTCGGAAGTGAAGCCCCTGCGGTAGGACATCATTTCACTGGCATATACAGGTCCATGATTTCAGAATGGAGGCGGCAGTCGAAAAGCGCTGGTCTGTGACTGTATCAGACCTTCAGGCATGGACCTATACTATACTGTACTGGACTGCCAGATGCGCGCTATGCACTAGAAACACTTTTTGTTCTTTCTTCCTCCCCTCCGCGTACTACGGTCTTTTCGGCGGGGCCACATGCGGTGTGTCCGTTTGGAATGGCGGACTGACTGAATCGACTGCGAGCGTTCCTTATTTACACCGTGTTCTTGATTAAGAAGAAGAAATGTAAAAAAACAAAAAAAAACAAACAAACAAAAACAACAAAAAAACAACAACAACATCGGTAGCCTCTGCTGCATCGTCAGTAGCGCTTCATGGCCTATTACCAGAAGCAGATCACTGCGAGCAGAGGATCGAATACAGAACCAGGAATAGCGAAGCCAGTTTCTCTATTCCATCTCTCGCATCGGATTGTGGATAGCAGTCGACAATCTTCTCCAGGTATCTCTCCTAAAGACTGCTTCAAATATCGTAAGTTCTGAGGTGTCGATAATTTCTCATATAAACTGATATCTCGATAGATCGACAGCTCTGTGCTGTGTGTCTGCATGAAGCGAAATGTCCATCAGGACATTTGACATCAGGAGGGTAGTGTAAACAACAAAAACACTACACCCTGTTTACATGCACTTCAGCAGCGAGTGTGTACTGTTAATTAATACAACATTCACTGAATTTGTTCTGATTTAGAGGAGCTACGCTGTTAGAGAATAATGACTTCAAATTCAGAAATCACCCAGAAATAGATCTAAGGATAGATCAAAGTGTGCAACTAACTCGTAACTCATGTAAGTTAACAGAATAATCTGCTCGAGAAATCTGCATAAGCAGACCAAAACAAACATAATAACAACATATAATGCAGAATTTACTGGAGATGGGTGTAAAAAGTCACGAGACCTGACTGACACGTGAGTTTTATCACATTTGTCTTTCAGTATGCTTATGCGCCATTAACGTTTGATCTAGATCTAGTTTCCAAGTAACACCATGCAGGCTGATCGTGTACTGAGATCTCACCTCTCACCTTTTACAGACTGTAATAAAACTCACTTTTGTTGCAAATTTGGGATTCATTCTTTACATATGAAGCCGTTTTATTGATTTAAATGATATAGGTTAGTCAAAATCGCATTTAAAATGTCCCAGGAATTTTCGACGGCCTCCTTGGGTATTACCGAAGATTTTCGTATTTTACACAGTGCATACGTATGCATTTGTTATTCCATCCTTAAAGCAAAAACATACAACTGGCTCCCAAACACACACACACACACGCACGCACGCACGCACGCACGCACGCACGCACGCACGCACACACACACACACACACACACACACACACACACACACACATCTCTTGCTAATGGTCGTTTCACTGGCTCAGACGCTCCTTTCGTGTGCGAATCCGACCGAAAAAAACAACGATACGATTTTGCTATGTGTACAATGACGTCATTTCTCAAGATGACATCATTTCATGCCAATAGAGGAAAAATCGAACAATGTGTTTGTCAACTGTCAGTCTTGCAATCTTATTGTTTTTATATTTTAATCCCAGGCCAATTCCTGGAAAATGTTCGTGGGGTGTGTCAGCTTCCTTTGCTTATTTGAAACGAGAAATCGAGTACAGTCGTTTTGCCGATATAAATATAGCGGCCAGCCTATCCATGACACAAGGCTCGTGTGAAGACCTGGCCCACCTAGGAGCTGTTTACATGTCTCAGGTATTATTGATATTAGTCGTCTTATTAACCTTGACATGTGTTTATTAGCCTTTGTGTACACGCATTCACTTGGTCAGAGATCTTTCGCTTATTCTGCACCGTCTGTGACCTGCAGTTAGTGCGAACACCCCCAGTTATAGGCGCCATAATAATCGACATGTTGATTGTCTGGAACAGTCTCCTTCGCAAAGTTAGATCTTGATCTTGGTGGTTACGTCGACTTGGGCCATGTCTTGGCATAAATGTCGACGGAAAAACGGGGAGATCACTTAATGCTGGGCCGAGATGAGGGATCGAAATACCCCCACCGACTTTGCAGACATCACTTCTTCAGGGAGGTTGTTCCAGTCAGAAACAGTTCTGATGAAGAAGCTGTTTCTGTAGGTGTCTGACATCATCATCATTATATCATCAAACTTACATCTTTCAAAGCATCTTCGAAATCTCACTCCTTCAAGCTATCCTACTGCACAGACTTTGTGTGTGTGTTTATCCAACAAAAACTGCCGTCTACATTATTCTTTTTTCTCCAGGACTATCATCGACTGGAACAACTTAGAACAGGAGATAGTTAGTAGCAAGACAGTAGGAAGTTAATTAAAAGCTCTAGCTGCCCCTAAAATATCGAGTGCCCCCCTCCCCCCCCCCCCCTCCCGTCCGCTGACGCTGTACCTAAGATATAGCCAAGATTGGGTCCCGTCGGCGTATGACACGGTTCTAAAAGCACGAAGAATGCATGGCTGCATATTTTGTCCCACAAACTAAAACGTATACATTATTTTATTAACGGAGCAAGACACTGGTGGATTCCGAACAAAACCTCCAAAAGACGAAATGGCACGCGTGCGCTGATTATAAAAAATATTAGCTGCACTCAAATAGGGCAAATTGGATTCGTTTGACCGCTGGAATCAGCCTCAAATAATTGCGCATCTCCTCAGTCAACACAGAACCGCTTGTAATTTGATAGACTGTGTTGTGACCTTGTACTAATTAAAGTTGTTAACTTTTGAATTGTGAAATATCGTGCATTTTTTAACTGTGAATCGGGCGTTTACTTCCTTCCTTCCTTTATATATTTTCTGCTTGTGCTTCGCGCTGGTGTGGTTGACTGGCCCCTAAAACTATATCAAGCAACTTTAAGTACTTCCTTAGTCTCTCTCTCTTCTGAAAGATTTTGTCTCTGCTAACCTATTTTTTCTTCTTGGAGGGGGAAGTGGTGTGCCTTCAGCAGCCAAGGCAATTACCCTGTCCGACCCTGTTCTTTCATGCTTATTTGAGTATTAAGCAGGCAGTGACAACGGAAGGGACTTTGAATATTAACAACACGAAACTTTGCACATGCACAGGCAGGCAGTGACAACGGAAGGGACTTTGAATATTAACAACACGAAACTTTGCACATGCACAGGCAGGCAGTGACAACGGAAGGGATTTTGGATCTTAACAACACACAGCTTTGCACATACACATGCAGGCAATGACAGCGATATGGACATGCTTATCTGAATATTAACAACACACAGCTTTGCACATACACAGGCAGGCAATGACAGCGATATGGACATGCTTATCTGAATATTAACAACACAAAGCTTTGCACATACACAGGCAGGCAGTGACAACGGAAGGGATTTTGGATCTTAACAACACACAGCTTTGCACATGCACATGCAGGCAATGACAGCGATAGGGACATGCTTATCTGAATATTAACAACACAAAGCTTTGCACATACACAGGCAGGCAATGACAGCGATAGGGACATGCTTATCTGAATATTAACAACACACAGCTTTGCACATGCACAAGCAGGCAATGACAGCGATAGGGACATGCTTATCTGAATATTAACAACACAAAGCTTTGCACATATACAGGCAGGCAATGACAGCGATAGGGACATGCTTATCTAAATATTAAGAACACACAGCTTTGCACATGCACAAGCAGGCAATGACAGCGATAGGGACATGCTTATCTGAATATTAACAACACAAAGCTTTGCACATACACAGGTAGGCAATGACAGCGATAGGGACATGCTTATCTGAATATTAACAACACAAAGCTTTGCACATACACAGGCAGGCAATGACAGCGATAGGGACATGCTTATTGGAATATTAACAACACGAAGCTTTGCACATACACAGGCAGGCAATGACAATGGAAGGGACATGTTTTTAAATTAATGAGCCGTTACTAGCTTTAGCAGTTAATTGAATTGCTCTGCGAGGGATGATGGAAGTATTTTGACTTGGCAGATTTACTATGCATAGATATACACTTGAAACAGAATTTATTGCATAAATTTAACAGAATCCGACACAGACACACATACAGGAACTCCACATTGTCATATAAAACCCAGACTTTATGGGTCATAAGTATTGAATAAGGTCCGCGCACACACGCGTGTATGTTCTTGTTATTATTTACATTGTACTTGTATGTTCCACAGGCAGTTGAATACGCAGTTGACGAAGTAAACAGGAAGGCGATCCTACCTCGTGGTCTTCAGTTGGGCTTTGTCATTCTGGATAACTGTGGAGATGCAGATACCGCATTGATTCAGTCCAAACGCTTCATTCCACAAGATTGCACAGGTTACAAGACCCGCAACATGGAATTCTGCTACTCTCAGCATCAACAATATCTTTGCACGAGTTCTGGCAAGAAAATTCATTTTGATACAACAGCAACTGAAAAAACAAAACAAAAACAACAACAAACAAACAAACAACAACAACAACAAAACAAAACCCCAAACAAACAAACAAACAAACAAACAAAAAACAAATAAGTAATCTGGTATTTTACGCCCACTCAACCATTATAGTTATCTCATGGCGTTATACATTTTGTCGGCACACAATAATTGTTAAAAATATGTACATGTATTGTTAAAAACTGGTATATATTCAGATTTTTAAAAACAGTCTGAAGAAATGGGTGAAACACAAACTGAAAACCTTTTCTCATAGATATAAATGCTTTATCAAGACTTGACAAGAAAACCACTCACTTCGCAAACGTTAAACAGAAATCCATGTACAAACATCAGACCTACATTTTCGAAGAGTTAGTCCCTTCAGTTTTACCTCCAACAACAACAGCAACAACAACAACAACAACAACCAACACACACACACACACACACACACACACACACACACACACACACACACACACACACACACACACACACACACACACACACACACACACACACACGCAGAGGGAGAGAGATGAAGAGAGAGAGAGAGAGAGAGAGAGAGAGAGAGAGAGAGAGAGAGAGAGAGAGAGAGAGAGAGAGAGAAAACCCAAAACCACAGCAACAACAACAAAAAACTCACTCTCTTGAAAACTCGAATATATTATGAGAGTCATGACTGCATGATTAGTCCTAGACTGCTTACTGGACGTCACAACCTATTACTAGGTCTGCTCCTACTACTCAATTTATATTGCTGCTACCGATATCATATAGTATAAGACTGATTTTGAGTGTCCCGGTTAGTCGGAAATTTGTGCAATTTTACATATTTTTCGTGTCTAGAAGTAAGCAGGCTGGGCACGCGCTCTGGCCTCTTACCAGTGGATCAAGTCGTATTTTGCAGGTAGGCAAGTATTAGTTTGTCCAGGTGAATATGGTGTCTTCAGGCACTACGGGTAGAGTACAAAAAGGGTCAGTCGTGGGACACGTCCTCCTCCCTCACCCTTTCTAAGTTCTATACATTGTAGCCAGGCAAGGTGGTTAAGAAGTCCAAGGTAGTTATTCGCTGATCACCCAACTACCTTGTGCAGCAGCCTTCAAGCCGAACAGCAGCTAGAATAATGCACTCTTTTATGCGTTGTTTCTCCTAACTGGAGCACATAGCCTATTACAAAAACAAAGAACAAAACACAGGCAAAACAAACTCCCCCTAGCACGCACACACATACACACAGACACATACACACACACACACACACACACACACACACACACACACACACACACACACACACACAGACATACACACACACATACAAAGAGAGAGAGAGAGAGAGAGAGAGAGAGAGAGAGAGAGAGAGAGAGAGAGAGAGAGAGAGAGAGCTTGAAGAGGTGAGATTTCAAAGCTGGTTCAAAAGATGCGAGTGCCTTTGATAATCTAATTTGACAAGGGAGACCGTTCTAGACAGACGATGCAGCATACGAACATGTGGCAGTTGACGGGACGTTAAAATCCAAGAACTAGCTAATTTGATGTTAGTCGTATGAGTCAAAATGACGCACAGAACTGATGTGATTACAATGATATAGTCATTATTCATGGTCAAGAATATTGCTAACGTTGTGGTGACCATTACAATCGTGGGCCTTTGAAATAAGGAATCGAACAGACATCTATAGTAAATTACGACGCCGTAGCCATATGATGATGCAGACATCGTTTAATCCGACGCTATAGCATGCAACGGAACCCTAGTCAACAAAAGCTTGTGATCTCCCAGCCGACGGAACATATTTTATTCAACTTGTTTTACCGCTTTGCAGACTTTTCACCTTCCTGTTCCAAAGTGATTGGAGTGGTGGGCGTGTCCTCCAACAAAATCGCAACAGCAGTGTGTAAGATGCTGAGTCTGGCTAGAGTTCCTGTCATCAGTTATCTAGCCACCAGCGACGATCTCAGCCTGAAGGACAAATTTCCCTACTTCCTGAGACTGATTCCTCCCGAAAGGTGCCACAGTTCTTTATTGTTAATTTATTGATTTTTGCTGCTGTTGCTGACAAGGCATGGTTCCGGTTGTCGACGTTGGCCTACTTCTCGGCAGGCTAGTTTGTTTTGACTGTGGGTGATTTCCTGTTTATGTTTTATGCCTTTCCTGATCCCCGGTTTTTATAAGCGCATTGTTTAGCCTTTCTTTGTTACTTTTTGTTGTTGTCGCCCTGATATAACCGGACTGGTTGACTGGGCGTAAAACACCAAGTTACTTACTTACTTTTGTTGCTGTTGTAAACATGTTTTGTTCAAGCAATGTTGTGTTACAATTCATATTCTGTCATCATATTCTGTTTGGGGAGCGGGGATAGCTCAGTGGTTAGAGCGCCGGACTCGTGATCGAAAGGTCGCGGGTTCGAATCCCTGCTGGAGCGGCGGGAGAACTGTCTTCTCCAGGGTCAACTTTCTGTGCTGACTCTTATTTCGGTATCCGTTCCACCCCCGTGTTACCACAGTAGCACGTAAAAGACCCCGGTCATTCTGCCAAAAGCGCAGGTGGCAGGTTACAGCTAAACACGCATACACCTTACGTATGTGGCTTTGCATGAAGTGACACGGTGCATGGTTGTATGGTGTACACAGAACGCGCCAAGATTGACTCTCTCTGGCAGCAGATTCTTGTGGCACCAGCCATGCCAGCGCTGTAAGTACACCACTTCGGTGGATATTAAAAAAACGCGCTATGAAAAGCTATTCACTCATGTAGAATCACATACGAGCGCAGTGAGTCTGCTCAAGAGAGCGGAGAATAGCGCTATATCAAAGCGATCTGTAATCATAACATGGAAACCCAGGAGACAAAATCTATGTGTGTTTGCACATAGATGGTTTCGAGTGAAACACAAAGTAAACAAGTTCCATTTTTACAGAAGAATGTCTCTAAACGTAAGGCACTAACTTCTTATATGTCCATTTCTTCATAAACTTATAAGAAGCCATTTCCTGTAGATGCACATGCTTATCAACTTCGTAAATATGTTTCGAACTGTTTATAAAGGCTTCAAATGTGAGCTTACGTTTGGCCAGTCTGCATTTATAAACAGGAGATTTTGCATGCAAAAGAATAAAGTGAAAACCTGCATCTGTTTTTGTTTTTCCATCCTGTCCTAAAAGAATGAGTGTGAGGTTTATTGAAAATCGACCACAGTTAGAACATTTTTATTTTAACACCTCTCAAACCGGGTCCAAAACACTGATTTGTATTCAAATTAGTACATAAAGTGAAAAACGGTTTCTTCTTGGTTGCTTTTTGATGAAAGGATGAGGGAGGGAGAATTTGGGTTTGTGGGTGAGTGAGCGAGAAGGGGTGGTGGTGGCAGTGGTGGTGGTGGTGGTTGTGTGTGTGGTGTGTGTGTGTGTGTGTGTGGTGTGGTGTGGTGTGTGTGTGTGTGTGTGGTGTGGTGTGGTGTGTGTGTGTGTGTGTGTGTGTGTGTGTGTGTGTGTGTGTGTGTGTGTGTGTGTGTGTGTGACTTATTGATTAATTACTGAATAATCTATGAAAAGTCAACGCAGTTCATTATTTTTTATTTATTTGTTCGTTCATTTCCCCCCCTCGTGTGTGTGTGTAATAGAATGTGTGTGTCAGTGTGTGTCTGTGTGTGTGCGTGCGTGCGTGCGTGCGTGCGTGCGTGCGTGTGTGTGTGTGTATGTGTGTGTGTGTGTGTGTGTGTGTGTGTGTGTGTGTGTGTGTGTGTGTGTGTGTGAGAGAGAGAGAGAGAGAGAGAGAGAGAGAGAGAGAGAGAGAGAGAGAGAGAGAGTAGGTTCACATAATCGCAGAAGTTTGAAACTTTCCAAAAGATGCAGATCTTTGCCTCTTTGGAAAGAACAAACGGATGACAAAAATATGAGTTAAAGGACAAGTCCAAGGTGGGGGGTGATTTTTGACACGATTTCCGTTAAAGTTCGCTGAGAACAATGATGTAGGTGAAATTGTGATCTGAGGGTTATAAATGCACGAAAACCGGCATTTTCTGTCGTACCGAAAGCGTCGCCATGACATTGAAAATCATGTGCACATATGCGCACTACGTCACTCTGGGGAGTAGCTGCAAAATGGCTAGTAGCCACAGGGTAACCGACGGGGAAAAAATTCCAGTTCGAATCTCCAAGGATGAAGCTCCGACGCCTTTGTTTATTTTCTCCGTGTTATTTCATCTTTCTCGAGCCTTGATACGTGCGTGGCGTTTCAATCTCTTTGGTTCTGTGTACTTGCTTTCACAACAGGCTAGACCTCATCAAGGAGCCTGCCTTTTATTGGGTGTTTTATTTTATTTTCCCAATTTATCCTTGTTTGTTTCATCATATGTAAAAATGAAAAAGTTTTGTTCGTTCTAGTTCCTTAGACTAGCGATTTCGTGGCCTCCCTGGGTTAGGGTTTGGGGATGGGCTAGTTACGGTTCTTGCCATTCACTGTTTTTTCTCTTGGCTTGCCCTTTTGTTTCTCGAGTTATATCGTTCATTTACGATGTACGAGTGAGGGGGGTAGTCTCGATGTTTAACGAGACCTCTCATTCTTTCTTTGTGTGGTGTAATTCGCGAGCGTCTGTTGTCCTGTCGTGTTGTTGTCACTGCTAAGTGGGTTGTATCGTGTACACGGATTACGTGTATCCAGCCTTTGGCCCGTTGCTCACTGACGTTACTTGCCTCTTCTTTCTTTTCAGAAAGTGTTGTTGTTTTGTTTCTCTTTTCCTCTTCTTTTTCACCATGCGTTCTTTCTTTTTTCTTTTATTGGTCATTTCGTACCCGCTTGTTAGCTTACCTGATTAGGGCAGCCGTTTTGTATTTCTCTTGTCGTCTGCATTTGTTTACATCCCGATGCTTTGTCATCAGTAGTCCTGATTAAATTTTTGCTTGATCAGTCTGCAGCCTTTGTTTTTCTAGATGGAAGCCGGGTTAGTGAGGGGTTAGTTTTGAGTTAGTTATGGTTAGTTTGGCTTTCCATCTGTTTGTCGTTGGCACAGTTACTTTTGCTCTGTGCTCTTATGACTGTATTCGTCCACTCCTTTGTTGCAGACAGTACCGTCTATTAGACTGTTGTGATCTGGTGGTGTGTTTTTGGAGGTTCGACTGGATTTTTTTCCAAGTCGGTTACCCTGTGGACAGCCCTACAAATTCCGCTTTGAAGCAAACCCAATTTGGTATTCCGCCATAAAGTTTACGAAATCGCACTCAGCGAAGTGCTTCCTACACAAATGGGCTTGACTGAGGCACAGCATCAAAGTCAGCTCGTTTGAATTGTACAAATTTGACCCATTTTCGCCTCACAGCGGGTCGATTCCGCGGGAACTCTTGCATAGTTATGCTTTGGGTTGCTTGTGAGTTGTTACAGTTTGCTGCAAGACAGTAGGCCGGCATGGTTAGAGCTTTTTGTCGACCACACGCATACACATTCAATGAACAATCTAAGATGGCAACCGCACTGACTCCCCAGACTGACGTCACTTTCGAGAAAGTCACATGACTGATGGAAACCCTGAGACAGCAGTCTCGGCCAGTCTACAGAAAATAAAATCGATTAAAAACCAACATAAACATTTTTGTTAATTTTTATTTTATTTCATTAAATCTCAGACTAGTGACCCATTTGTCAATCATTTCGAGGGTCATTTTGCATACTTAAAAACCTTGGACCTTTTCCTTTAAATCAAGCATAAAAATATGCCCTCAAGCATTTGGGGTGGGGTGGGGGTGGGGATGGGCTTATATACATGTTCGAACTGTAGCTTCAGAGAGTAAAATTAACTGTTTTGCGGAATTATGTTTTGTAGGCGCAGTATGGTACTTTTTACTGCTTTTTGTGCACTTCTTTCTTCTGTTTTTTCTCCACTGGATAAATGCCAGCCAAACACACTAGAATAAGAGATTTGTGCACTACTCGGAAAAGAAGTTTTAAGTCATATAAATGAAGAATTATTAATATAAATTACAAGATGATGTCATAAAATAAATGCTATCCGAAATTGCGTCATCCTGCATGTTCATTTACATTGTCCCTTCCAGTTTAAATGTAACGGCATACACGAAAATAAATCTACCTGTTCATCTTGATGGTTCGCTTTTGGCTAGCCATGATCGAAGACCTACTTGTCGCCCCAGCTAGGAGTCTACATGTCCACAGACATACCCGTTTAATAAACCTCCCCTTTCATTTCGATTGTAATTTGGGTTGCTTTTGTTGATTTTATTGCGACGCAACGCTATCGATTTTATCCGAAATCAAAATGGTGGACCGTAGTGCAACTGCAGTAACCAGCTGCGCCGAGTGCGTGTTTGTTGTCAGCTTTACTTTCACGAGCATAACAACAACTTGACCAGCAATGTCGCAAAAGACTAATTTGTAAAATCTGTCACTGGATGAACCTTCTCAAATTACTCTTCTGTGTGCAGGGGCAGGTGTGTAGGTAGCGATCTGTGACAGTTGTGCGACTTCGGCCACTTACGCTTGAAAATTAAATGTACCTCTTGAAAATGCGACTTTCAGATTACTCAGTACCGCATTCCATCTCAAGAAGCTTGGTAGTTAGCGATCTTCTCCAGATAGCAACCTACAGAGGACCTTATGTCTTCTATGGCAAGCCCCTAATCCCGTAGTGTGGTACTGCGGACGCAGAAATTAAAGTCTCCTCTGTTGAGAACCCAGAGCTGACAAAATTAATGTTCTCCCTGTATAGCCTGAAGTAGGTCAGAATATAGCCAAGCATGCTTTTTCCACTGCTAGGAATGTTTTCGTGATGAGCGCCTAAGGAATAAAAAGAGGTATCAAAATATGTGTTGTCGTGCATTAATAAAGAGAGATGGATGGTTGGTTTTTAATGTTTTAACAGTTTTATTAGACAAACATGAGATTAAGTGACCTGTTTTGAACTGGCGTTAAAGAACTTTGAATGGGACGTTAAAATCCAAGAGCTAACTACCTACCTACCTACCTACCTACCTACCTACCCACCTACCTACCTACCTAACTACCTAACTAACTAACTAACCTCAATGTAGAATGTCTCTTGGATGTCGTTAGACGAAGTGGTTCTAGTAGGATGAACAATTTGAGAACATTTCTGAAACTGGCACATATGCCGGAACAGCAAAAAACAAACCCTAAACGAAATAGAACAAAGCTAAACACCACACACACACGCACGCACGCACGCACGCACGCACGCACGCACGCACACATGCACATGCACATACGCACGCACGCACACACACGCACATACGCACACACACACACACACACACACACACACACACACACACACACACACACATGCGCGCACACACACGCGCGCACACACACGCGCGCACACACACGCGCACACACACGCACAAACACGCACCCCCCCCCACACACACACACCCACACACGCACCCACCCACCAACACACGCAAAAACAACAACAACCCAGAACTATTAAAGCTTTTCCCCACTTTATTTCAGGTACGAGTTCTTAACCCTGAGTTCGTTCATCGCCAGCCAAGGCTGGAATTACGTTTCAATTGTGTACACTGACGAGGAATATGGAAGACATGGGTCTGATAGTTTAACTGACAACTTTCAAACTGTCGATGTGTGCGTGGCAGGGTCCCACAGGATCGGCCTACCCGCAACCGAAAAACGTGTAAGTTTTACGTCAGGTACTGTCTTGTTTCCTTGGTACATATATACACAAATCTCTAGGATCTGAGCTGCTTTTCCCCGCGTGAAATCATTGTCTGTGTCCTTGTCACAAAGACACACGTAGTCTCGGGGAGGAAACTATTTAAACGAAAGATTTGAGGCTTTGCACATTGATAACTTTAATATGCTTTTACGCATTACTCATTTTAACGAGAACCTGTGCCCATACCCCATTTGAAGCAATGGGGTTGAATATTTTCCAGTTTTGAATTGTAGCCGTCTGAACATTTGCTCTAGTTGTTGGAGATCCTCTGGTTAATATTTTGACTGGCACGGAAAATAACTATAAGTCTCTGTGAGCATTACCATTTTGACCAGGCAAGATGTCAGTCGTAAGAAAAGCCAGTAATCGCTCTAGAAACTCGAGTGAAAGCAAACTGCAGGATGGCAACATCCATGCATCGCAGAATGTTCCTGCGTGCACAACATGCCGAAAGGACACAGCCCACCTTCTGAATCGTGACAGATGTATGATGTGGTGGTATGGAGCACGTGCCGAAGTATTACTGAGATTGAGTACAAAATATTCTCTTGGCCGGATCGTCACTGGTTCGGTATTTATCTTGCACTTCTTGCAGTTAACACACAGACACACACACAGACACACACACAGACACACACACACACACACACACACGCACGCACGCACGCACGCACGCACGCACGCACGCACGCACGCACGCACGCACGCACGCACGCACGCACGCACGCACGCACGCACGCACACACACACACACACACAAACAACAACAACAACAAAAAACATCAACAACAAAAAAACGGCCACTGAGGAGAGATGTCGAGAATTTATGATATGCCTTTTTGGAGACAGGCTTGTGAAAGTTGGGAAACAGTTGGCTGAAAAGGCATTAAAGGAAGAGGCTCAGAACATGGGCAGGGAGGTTAAGGCTTTGGAGACCAGAATAGTAGAGACGCATGTCGCTGTGTTCACGGCCCGTCTCCAGACCCTAACCTCAAACCATTGGGTCGTGGAGACATTGGGTCAAAACACCGGGCCACAGACACATCAGGTGGTGGACACACCATGCCACAGACACATCAGGTCTTCAACACACCGGGCCGCAGACACATCAGGTCGTCAACACACCGGGCCACAGACACATCAGGTCGTCAACACACCATGCCACAGACACATCAGGTCGTCAACACACCGGGCCGCAGACACATCAGGTCGTCAACACACCGGGCCGCAGACACATCAGGTCGTCAACACACCATGCCGCAGACACATCAGGTCGTCAACACACCGGGCCGCAGACGCATCAGGTCGTCAACACACCGGTCGTGGGGTCACTCGGTCGTGGACACACCGGGCCGCAGATGTCATATATTGTGAAGCAACACATGTATGTTATAGAGAGGATGCAAGGGAAGTAACCCATGTAATACTAATGTTAATGGTGGAACAAGGGTGATCGTTGCTGAATAAAACGTCTCCCCACATGGCTGTTTCGGTTTGATATGTTCGCCCACATAAAGATATAACAGCAGACACATCTGGTCATGGACACACAAGACCGCTGACACATCAGGTGGTGGACAAACGGGCCGCAGACACATCTGGTCATGGACACACAAGACCGCTGACACATCAGATGGTGGACAAACGGGCCGCAGACACATCCGGTCGTGGAAAGATCGGGTCGTAGACACATCTGGTCGTGGAAAGATCGGGTCGTAGACACATCTGGTCGTGGACACACCGGGCCGTGGAGTCACTGGGCCGTGAACACACCGGATCGTGGAGTCATTGAGTCGTGGACACACCAGGCCGCAGACACATCGAGTCGTGGACACCTCGAGTAGACACCTGTGGTAGAGATGGCATGCACAGAGTCAGAGGTTCACAGAGTCGGACCGCGCACACATCGGGCCGCAGACACATCAGGTCGTGGACACACCGGGCCGTGGAGTCACTGGGCCGTGAACACACCGGATCGTGGAGTCATTGAGTCGTGGACACACCAGGCCGCAGACACATCGAGTCGTGGACACCTCGGGTAGACACCTGTGGTAGAGATGGCATGCACAGAGTCAGAGGTTCACAGAGTCGGACCGCGCACACATCGGGCCGCAGACACATCAGGTCGTGGACACACCGGGCCGCAGACACACCAGGTCGTGGACACACCGGGCCGCAGACACATCAGGTCGTGGACACATCGGGCCGCAGACACATCAGGTCGTGGACACACCGGGCCGCAGACACATCAGGTCGTCAACACACCATGCCGTGGACACACCAGGTCGTGGACACACCGGGCCGCAGACACATCAGGTCGTGGACACCTCGGGTAGACACCTGTGGTAGAGATGGCATGAACAGAGTCAGAGGTTCACAGAGTCGGACCGCGCACACATCGGGCCGCAGACACATCAGGTCGTGGACACACCGGGCCGCAGACACATCAGGTCGTGGACACACCGGGCCGCAGACACACCAGGTCGTCAACACACCATGCCGTGGACACACCAGGTCGTCGACACACCGGACCGATGACACATCAGACAGAGGCCGCGGGGACGGGTATAGCTCAGTGGTTAGAGCGCCGGACTCGAGACTGAAAGGTCCCGGGTTCAAATCCCTGTAGGAGCGGCGGGAGAATTTTCTTCTCCAGGGTCGACTTTCTGTGCTGACTCTAATTTCGGTATCCGTTCCACCCCCGTGTTACCGCAGTAGCACGTAAAAGATCCCGGTCATTCTGTCAAAAGTGCAGGTGGCAGGTTACAGCTAAACACGCATACACCTTACGTATGTGGCTTTGCATGAAGTGACATGGTGCATGGTTGTATGGTGTACATAGAACTTGCGCCGAGATGGCTGCAGTTTCATGCGGCACCAGCCATGCCAGCGCTTAAGTACACCACTTCGATGGATATTCGGAAAAAAACAAAAAACAAAACGCGCTATAAAAAGCTTGTCACTCATGTAGAACCACAGGCGAGCGCAGTGAGTCTGCTCAAGAGAGCGGAGAATAGCGCTATATAAGTGATCATCAATCAATCAATCAGATGGTGGACAAACGGGCCGCAGACTCATCTGGTCGTGGAAAGATCGGGTCGCAGACACATCTGGTCGTGGACACACCGGGCCGTGGAGTCATTGGGCGTGAACACACAGGATCGTGAAGTCACTGGGTCGTGGACACACCGGGCCGCAGACGCATCGAGTCGTGGACACCTCGGGTAGACACCTGGTAGAGATGGCATGCACAGAGTCAGAGGTTCACAGAGTCGGGTCAGGCACATATCGGGCCGCAGACACGTTGGGTCGTGGACACATTTGTTCGTGGACACATTGGGTCGTGGACACCTAGGGTGGATCCCCGGTGGAGATGGCATGCACAGAGCTAACCAGACTATCTGAAGCAGCTACTGAAGGTGTCAGGAAGTTGACGAAAAGGTATATTAGGAAGGGAAAACATTTTACATTTTGGTGTGAAGAAGAACAAGTCGGAGAATGCGTCAGCAAAGAAGGCAAGAAGACCTCAAAGTGCGCCGTGAGATCTGTGAAGAGGGACTGCAGGTTCATGGGCACAAGCGGCTGGGTAGTGGAACGGGTCAGATCGGCCAATGCTGCCCATACTGGACAGAGGCCAGAAGGCAGAAAAAAGAAGAAAAAACAACTAAGCGAGCATGAAAAACCAGCTTACAGACGGTTAGTACCAAAATAGACATGACTCTTTAGGGATGGAACAGGTGAGAAAACGTGTGAGGCTGAGGGAGAAAAACATGGCGGAATCGGAAAGCAAGCGGGATACTGCCTACTGGGTCATCAGAAGAAACAGGCTAGTGACTGTGACAAAGGCACCCTCACCAATATGGACCGGGAAGGCAGGACAAACTAGGACCATCCCAAACCAGACCAAAGCATATAATTTATATGCACAAATTAATGTAGATAAGTTGTCTAAGTTCAGTTCTACTGTCAAAATTGAACAGATTGAAAATCAAAGAACAGGAAGTCGTTTGGAGATGAATGAATATTAGCACATACTTTGTTTCGATAGACCACAGTTTCATTTGTCTTCGCTGTTCATGCGTTGTTGGTTCTCGCTGTTGGTCAGTAGACCCACTGATACACTGCACAGAAGAATAATCTAAAATGCTTTCTCTTTTGCTTTCTGTAAACGCTGTTAGTTAAGCGTGTGGTTAGCCTCTTTGTCTGTGTCAATGTAAAGAAAAAAGAAAGAAAGAAAGAATGAAAGAAGAATATCAATAAATTTGATGTATGAGCATTCAGCTGCACAATGTAAAAAGTCTATCACGGAAAAAATGAAGGTTGTCATGTCATTCACACTCAAAGCTGGATCTATGGCAGGATGATTAGGCGTATGTGCATGCAGTAAATAGCTCACACATTGTTTTTGTTTTTTCGTGGTTTACCGTGAATTCAGAAACACTCGTTAGTGTACTTTTTGTCGTAGTCTTGTAGCCGGCTCACCAAGACACTCAGGCTGCGACAAAACATACACAACTCATCTTTCGTATTTTGCCGTATACCATTCAAACCCACTGCGTAATCTCTAACGATTATGCGCATGTGTGCGTTCGCGCCGTTATGGTGGATGGATTTGTATGGTTCGCACAATTTGGCGTTACCCGTGTATATATGTGTGTGTGTGTGTGTGTGTGTGTGTGTGTGTGTGTGTGTGTGTGTGTGTGTGCGCGCGCGCGCGTGCGTGCGTGCCTGCGTGCGAGTGCGTGTGCGTGCGTGCGTGCACATATGCTTTGAATGTCAACGTGGGGGTTGATACGGGCCTTAATTTTGGAGTCGTTAAAAAGGTTTTAAATAATTCAAAAACTGCAAATTCTTCAAGGAATTTTTTCGTATAATAAAAGCTGTACTGCGCCAGGAAAAAATAAAAATAAAATAAAATAAATAAATAATAGTACGGACAGAAACTCACATTTTGATTCAGGCAAAAATGTAAGTCTGTAATGATCAATGTTAGGCCGGCCGACTGGCCGTGTGAAAAACGTTCCCGTTTGTAGCGATTTCATGCACACTTTAAATGCGATAAATGTGAACGTTACTGAATGATAGTAATACTCATGAGGTTTACCCATTCCTAGCACTTCCGGTGATCTTGGCCACATTTTCAAGGTCGGAACACTATCTGAGAGTTGCAAAAATTCAAAGTTGCATATTTCGGTGTTTTGAAAAAAACTACAAAAAACAACAACTAATCCTGTTAAACTTTGCACGTTTTTTCAGATACATAAACTAGCTGATGCACAGTTTCTTTAATCAATTAATTTTGCTATTGATTTTCGCTATTTTGACGAAAAATAACCTCCCTAAAACCGTAATAAAATATTTGCTTTTGAAAATTTTCCGGACGCCTTTCCAACACGTTTTTAAGCTTTCGCATGGCAAGAACCTCTACTAAACTCTACTGAACCTCATGGGCATACATGTATACAACACTCAAAGTTTTAGACAAACGTGTGATTCAAACAAATCCGTCCAAATTTGACGAAAGGTTATTCTCAGACATATATTAACATTTTTGTGTGTGCAGATTACGTTTGAAATAAGGAAGAGAAATACATAATTTTATATTTTGAGGCAGGGAGTTCCTGAGGGAAGCTCCAACGTAGGATATGCCAGTTTTAAATAAGTCAAACCTTGGCCTTGGCACGTAGCAGTTATTTCTGGAGTGAGTGTAGTGGGACTGGTGACTAATAAAGAGTTGTGCCAGGTAATTTGGCGAATTATTATTAGAAACTTTATGCATAAATATTCCTTTATTGTAAACGAGCTGTTGCGGTAGGTTTAAATTCCAAGTGTACTCATCATTTGCTCTGTAGATAGGAAGGATCAGGAAGGATTAATTTGCCTGCCCTTTGATGTTGGGAGCTCAGTTTGTTTAAGTGTACTTCGCCACAGCTATTCCACACTACTGACGCATAGTCGATGTGAGGTTCTATGTGAGCGTTGTAGAAGAGTTTCCTGGTATCGTTGTTGATGACATGTTGCAGTTGAGAAGGAAGAAACACCTTTTTGGACATGCTTTTGCATATGTGTTCGATCTGGGCATGCCATCGGAATTTGCTGTCGACAATGAGACCTAGTAGGCGGTGTTCAGTTACATTTTCAATATTCTGACCATCCAGTGACAGTCTCGATGACAAGTCTGAGAGCTGTCGCTTTTGTCGTGTAGTAATTATCATTAATTTGTTTTTTACAGGATTAATGAGCATGTGATTAACGTTGCACCACACGATCAAGACAAAACTGTAGCCTCTTTTGAATTTGCACGACGCTTTTTCCTGTTGTATGAAGTGTTGTGTCATCTGCGAGCATATGACATTCTGCAGAATTTGATGGTATATGCAGAGGTAGATCATTAATATAGATACCGAAGAGTACAGGTCCCAAGACTGACCCTCGTGGTACATCATATTTAACAGTTCCTTCAGACGAGTAGGAGCCACAGATAAAGGACACGTTGTACTCTTTTTAAGGTATGAACAGAAAAAAAAAGGCAATGAGTTCGAACTGTTTAATTAGACAGAAAGCTTTGAGAGTAAGATTCTGTGATCAACAAGATCGAATGCTTTTTTTTTTTTAAGTCCAAAAGGATATCTCCGGACAGGTCTGATCTATTTATAGCTGAAAGCCACGAGTCTGTCAACCGTGCAAGTGCGGTATTGTAAGAGTGCTTACGACGGAAGCCTGATTGAAGTGGACGGAAAAGATCTCGTGTCTCCAAATAGGTGACTAGGTGTTTATGAACATGTCTTTCCAGAAGTTTAGACAGAACCGACAGTAATGAGACTGGTGTGAGTGTAGTTCAGATTTTTGTGATATCTAATTTTGGGTTCTTAGCTTTTCTTGGCGAGGTACACGCTCATACCCGATCCGATCGCAGCTTCCGGAAATGGTTTTCCGATATGGACTTTCAGTCGCTGCACACTACGCAAGAATATTCATGTACTCTTACAAATGAATCGATAAAAACACACATACTTCTCATATTAATTTGATCTCTTTTATATGGTGCCCAGTCTTAAAACAGTGTGGAGGCAGTGTCATATTTGTTGGACAACTGGATTCCTATTTTGGCAGGCGAGCCTCGGATGAATGGTCACCGCAGGAATGCTACTAAAACTGGTTATCTGTTGATAGTAAAAAAGAGAGAGAGAGAGAGAGAGAGAGAGAGAGAGAGAGAGAGAGAGAGAGAGAGAGAGAGAGAGAGAAGAGAGAGAGAGAGAGAGATAGAGAGAGAGAGAGAGAGAGAGAGAGAGAGAGAAGGAGAGAGAGAGAGAGAGAGAGAGAGAGAGAGAGAGAGAAGAGAAAAAAGAAGAAGAGGACATCTAGTGAATATTTAGGTTGCTTTATTGTCTTGTTCGAGGTATGTTCTAAGACACGTATTGCATTTAGATCTTGAAGACTGTGTCAAAGCAAGTAAGTGAGAGGAATGTTGAGATGGCGACTGTTGGGTCATGTTCATTATCAACAAACCCCTGCGGGTCCCCCTCTTTTCTGTCCCTTCCCTGTCTCTGTCCCAGCTTTTAACTTGCGCTCCTGTCATCTGCGTTTTGACACGGAATAGAGTGTGAATGTGCGATTCGCCATGGGCCTGGGGAGGTAGACGGGACGTCAAAATCCAATCACTAAAATATGTATGTTTTGTTGTATATTTGTGTATGGATTGAGTTTGTAGTTCTGTCCTGACCTGAGTAAGGGTTTACATTGTAGAAGACTTCTGAACTGTGCATTTGCTTATGACACAGTTTGACCGTCCTGACGTGGCCCCGTGCGGTTTAAAATCCAACTGCTAACTAGCTAACACTCTCGTTGGTGTTTTGTTTGCTTTCAGAACAGTACTACAGATCCCTGGTTCAAGATGGCATTCGAAAAAGTGTGGAACTGTTCTTCGACGGGACGGATCTCCAAGTGTTCTGTCGACAGACCTATTGGCGAAATATTCCCACATATTGGATCACAATACATAAGTCGGTTGATGGACTCTGTCTTGGTCCTAGCCACTGCCGCTGCGCGCGTCCTTAACAGTACAGAATGTGTAAAAGCCGCTACCGACAACCGCTGTACGGGACTGCATCAAAAGTCCACAACTGCTGGAGCAGCTGCTAGCAATGGATGAGAGGGGCTACTCAGGCCACTTGAAGCTAGACGACGAAAGGAATCTGCTGGATATCATTGACATAACACAGTTCATCGATGACGGCTTCAATGATTATACACAAGAGGCTGCTAGTTACGATATGAAAGTATGCAAAGGAACGTGTAAAGAAGAGTTCACTGTAAATTCGATCACGTGGAAGTATCATCTCCTGAATGACGGTCTTAAGGCTCCCGAGTCCACCTGCAATAGCAGGTGCAAGCCTGGACAAAGGCAATTTTTGGCGTAACAGATGCTGCGTCTCCTGCGTTGCCTGCAGTCCCGATGAACGCCTTTACAAGAACGATTGCAAGAAATGCCCGCAAGAGGAGTGGCCCGACAAATCCACTAATTTCACCACCTGCGTGGGCTTAACCTTCACAAATCCCAGTTTGGGCCAGCCCGTCAACATCGTTTTCCTAACACTGTGCATCATCGGTTTGTTGGTCTCCATAGCTGTTGGCGCCTTCTTTGTCCACAACAGGGAGACATTCGAGATTAAAGCCAGTTCGCGAGAGCTGTCAGCCATAAAGCTTGTTGCCATCGCACTTGGCTACACCACCGCTGTGACTTTCCTGGTCACTGCCTCCAGACAAGCTTGCCTCATCAACTTCATCATGTTCACTGTCAGTTTCAATCTGATCTACGGACCGCTGCTAGTGAAGACTGTACGTATCTATCGGATCTTCGCTTTGTCCGTTTCCGCGGGAGGGCGGAGGAAACTGAAACTGATCGGTGGCACCTACCAGATCTTCTTCTGCGCCATCCTTTTCCTCATTCAGGTGAATGACTATTTGTCTGTTAGGGACCGGGTGTTTTTTCGAGAGAAGCAGACAGGGTGAGCTGGGAAATGGGCAGAGAGGTAGAGAGACAAAGGGAGAGTGGAAGAGGGAGGGAGAGGGAAAGACAGGGGAAGGAGAGAGAGACGGGGGTAGAGATGAAAGAGTGAGGAGGGATGATAAAAAGTCGGACATACAAGGGGTGGGTAGTGGGGATAAGATATGATAACACGTTATAACACAAGGACAGAGATTTAAGCACAAGTTGGCTTGTTATTTTTATAACTCTGTTAGAGAGAGAGAGAGAGTGAGAGAGAGAGAGAGAGAGAGAGAGAGAGAGAGAGAGAGAGAGAGAGAGAGAGAGAGAGAGAGAGAGAGAGAGAGACTCACTGATGTTTTATTTGTACAGAGGCCTTCATACACACACACACACACACACACACACACACACACACACACACACAACACACACACACACACACACACACACACACACACACACACACACACACACACACACACATGCACACGCACACACATACACACACACGCGCGCGCACGCATACACACACACACACATACGCACACGCATGGATAATAAATCTGTATAGAAAAAAAAGAAAGAAAAAAAAGAAAAAAGAAAGAAAGAAAATATGTCCTAAACTATTCAAACATAATCCTGCACTCAGAAGCTAAATAAAGAAACTCGCTACGGAATGAATGACTTCCGACTCTTTGTGGCGGCTATAATTAGCAATGTAATTAGGTCACCTAAACATACTCACAGCATCACCAAAACTTGGTTTAAACTATTTTCCTAAGGTCCAAAATTCAGGTGTTTATTGCAAATGGAGTAAAGGCATGACATTTTGCACACATGTACTATGATCCTATCTGAACATTTTCAGGACATAGACATCTGTGCACTGACCTCCTTTGGCTATAATTAGCAATGTAATTAGGTCACCTACACATTCTTACAGCGTCACCAAAACTACAGTTTAAACTATTTTTAGGTAATCAACATCAATTGTGATCTTTCACGCAAGCACTATGCTCCATTCAGACACTTGGATTCCCTGAGGCTATAACAATATGTGTAATTAGGTCACGGAAAAGACAAATTTGTAATCCCAGGACTATTAAAATATGTTACTGAAATTGTTTTGAAATTAAAGCTTGAACTTTGGGCAGATAGAATGCTCCTCTGCGAACGCTTTCGGCTAAAGGATACCCATAATCTCAGGATACCCTTATTTGTTGTATGGCAATGGCGATTACCGTAATTAGGTCACGCTAGGTAAACATGTCCACACAACTGCAATTGATCTCCATTTAGCGGAGCTCTACTGGTCACAATATTATCAGGCGCATAATGCAAAATGGAATGAAAAAGTATGACGTTTTGCACACTTGTACTATGCGCCTATCTGAATATTTTCAGGCACTTTGCACTGAAATCCTTCGGCTATAATTAGCAATGTCATTAGGTCGCATACACGTACTGACTGCATCACCAAAACTACAGTTTTGGTAATCAACATCAGTTGTGATCTTTCGCACAAGCACTATGCTCCAGGAAGACCTGTCTGGTCCATTCAGACGCTTGGATTTCCTGAGGCTATAACAATATCCGTAATTAGATCATGGAAAACACAAATTTGTAATCCCAGGACATTTAAAATCTGATACTGAAATTGTTTGAAATT
>OY757550.1:18103006-18121781 GCA_963584105.1 Alviniconcha strummeri | reverse complement strand
ATGCGAACGCTGAATCCGACTCAAATCCCCGTGTATGTGGCCACATGGTAGTCACATCAAAAGGTTTGTGAGGAAAGAGGCGGAGCTTAGCGATCAGTGTAGACACCCTCCACGTCCTTCCACGAAGAGTCTCGACCACAGAATAAATCTGGCAGGAAATGTTCACTTTGATAACTGCGCGAAGCGTTGGAATGCACGAAGCGTTGGAATACAAACAGCAGGTCAGATGACGCCATATCGGCCATGGGATGTCACATGACGTCCCACGCGTCAACGGGAAGCACTGTACTAGGGAAGTCACGTGACGTCGAATAGGCCAATGGGGACGCGCTGTACCACGGAAGTCAAAAGAGGTTGCACAGCCCAGTGAAAAGCACTGTACTAGGGAAGTTTCATGAGGTCGAATAGGCCGACGGGAAGCCACCTGACGCTGATTAGGCGAATGGGAAGCGCTGTTCTGAGAAGTCACATGACGTAGACTATGCCAATGGGAAGCGGTGTACTATGGAAGTCACACGACGTCGCATAGGCCAATGGAAAGTGCTGTATCAGGGAGGTTTTATGAGGTTGAAAACGCCAAATAGAAGCGCTGCCACTGGGAGGTCACATGACGCTCCTAGGCTAACAGGCAGCGCTGTGTTAGGGAAGTCACATGACGTCGTATGGACCAATGGGAAGCGCTTTAATATGGCGGTCATATGACGTACTATGGGAAAGCGCTTTTCTAGCGGATCACATGGCGTCATACAGAAAGGCAATAGGGGTTAAAGGGAAACCAGAGGAATGGCAGCGACTAAATGCTGTGGAGTTAGACACGTTGGTGTTTAGTAAGTAAACATGGTGCTTAACGTCCACAGAAACCGTAAGGCTTATTAGGGACGGGGAGAAGGAGGGGGGCAATGGGTATGGAGGTGGCGGAAGAGGGAAACTGTTATACCTATCGCTACACTGTCACCACCAGAATGACTCCTGCATTAAGATGGGCAGCGATGAGAGCCATTTTAATGTTTCATTAATTGTGAGGGACAAAGTCACGAGACAGTGTCCACAGACCACAACTTTTGAAGAGAAAGGAGATCCGAAGCGGTTTCGAACCGAGGTCCGTCTGCTTACCAGCCTAACGCCTTATCGCTAGGCCAAACCGGCTCACAAGCTGAGGTTTTTTTGCTTCTTCGTTTTTGTTTTTGTTTTTTTAATTTTATACCGTGTAATAATTACTTTTATTCCCAAACACTTATCCAGTCGCCTCCGTTCTGAACGCACAGTGTCATTTACATCCGCGAGGCCAGACTTCCAGCCACCTACACATAAACCTTAAGGATTCAACTGCCAAACCCAATGTGTACGGTGACGACCAACAGTGAACAAAAGACTCACGGAGCTTCGTCGAGTAAAACGAAAAGCAAGTCAGCTTTGTTTTGGTTTTAGTCCTCTCTCTCTCTCTCAGTAGTTAACTGAAATCATATTTTGATGTTTAGTTGACATTTTGATTTGTTTGCTTGCTCCGAGGGAGGGAGGCCCCTAAAGTGCTGGATTTAGTACTTATTTTTTCCCTCGTTATTTAAAAAAAAAATCATCCGTACGTTTGCTCTCTCTCTCTCTCACTCTCTCTCTCTCTCTCTCTCTCTCTCTCTCTCTCTCTCTCTCTCTCTCTCTCTCTCTCTCTGTGTCTCTCTCTGTTTCTTTCTCTCTGTCTCTGTCTGTCTGTCTCTGTTTCTGTCTCTCTCAGTGTCTCTGTCTCTCTGCCTGTCTCTCTGTCTCGCCCCCCCCCCCCCTCACGCCCCATCGCCAACATTGGATTTTTTCTTTCGAACCGAGACTAGGCAGGCAGCTTACTTTCAGTCTTAATTATTCCTTCAGCCCTACCGTTTTGTTAAATCTCAGGAAACTGGTGATTATATATATTGAAAAATCATCCGTTACACCTACACATATATATATACCAATGGGAATGAGACCGCGCACATATGTCATCCAGAGTCGAAAACTTCGTGCAGACTCAGGTGGATGTTTCAAGCTATGAAAGGTACCCTAACAGTTAACCTGAACGCAAACGGCCAGCACTGTATACATGTAACATACAGAGTTATCAGACAGAAAACACTCACAGATCGTTCTACCCTTGAACGTCAGAAAGACAGACAGGCGAGACATGCAGACAGACAGACAGGCAGGCATACAGACAGACCAGACATGCTGACAGACAGACAGACAGACTGGCAGGCCGGCAGGCCAGACAGGCAGACAGACAGACAGACAGACAGACAGACAGACAGACAGACAGACAGACCAGACATACAGACAGACAGATAGACAGGCAGGCAAGTCGGCCGGCCAGACAGGCAGACAGACAGACAGACAGACTTTGACAGACAGGGGGACAGGTCTACTTGCAGTTCTCTCGCACCTCTCACAAACACAGAAAGAAAAGGTACCATCTGTAACTGTTGGACTAACACTAATTATATCAGCGATGATGAATGCGATGACGTTGACTCTCCTTTCTTAGGCTGTCAAGAGCCCTGGCAAGCTCGGTGCATAAATTTCCCGGAGTAGTCTGGAAATGAATTCCTGGCAGGCCGCGCCCACCCTCTCTTCAGACGCCCCGTGAATGTCAAGGCTTTCACGGGCAAAGGCTCCGTTTCGGGCGGTTACACGAGACTCCCTCCCAGTAGTAGATTCCCAAACCTCATTCTTTGCTGTCTAGATTCCTAACTGCTGTTCTGGAGTGGCCATTTAGATTCCCCTGGGCTTAAACCACGCCAAAGCCGCAGTTTCGGACAGCGAGACGCAGAAACAGGTCATCGCTCTCTCGTGAGTGTCAAGATGTGTGAGAGAGGCGTCTTACGCAGGATCTGTCGTGTCATTTTGTCGCCATCGGTCGGTACGTCTTGTCTCACTGCCCATGCCCGCCTGTCTCTTTTGTCTCTCGATGCTTTCTTTGACTTGAGTTTTTTTTTCCTTCTTCTCCCTTGTCTGCTCTCTGACGTTAATCTCTCCCCCGCCCCCTTCCTCACTCCACCCTTTTCTCCCCTTTCCGCCCCCGAAACACACACACACACACACACACACACACACACACACACACACACACACACACACACACACACACACACTCACTCACTCACTCACTCATTCTCTCTCTCTCTCTCTCTCTCTCTCTCTCTCTCTCTCTCTCTCTCTCTCTCTCTCTCACACACACACACACACAAACACGCCCCCCCCACACGCACACCCACCACCTACAATATAAACCCACACCCACATACACCCCCCACCCCCCACAACAAAACAACAACAACAACAGCAGCAGCAACAGCAGCAGCAACAACAACAACCACCACAAAACCCCTTGAATTTCATCTTCATTGCTAGCGTTAATTTTTGGTTTCGAATCAGCGTCTCTACTTTTGATCACAGCAACCTTTCGAAGAGTCTCGAAGGTCGAGTGAGTGTTATTTACCATTCGTGCAGATTGCTAAAATCAACTTTTGTAAAAGCACTTTTACACTGATTTCCTCCTCAAATGTAGAATTTGTGATGAACCGTCAGGCTGTGTCAAATCCAGTGCAGTCACTTCATTTGCGTTGAGGTACCTCTGGTGGAGTTTATGTACCTTGTATTTACACGAACACGCATGTAAGATGAAAGTTACCATAGACGACTCAGGTCTTTGTTGTACTTCTGTTACGTTTTCCGAGTGGTAATTAACTCCTTTGTGTGTTGATTTAGCTTAGTACCGTTTTGTCGAAAAACACACACAAAACAACAACAACCGAGAGCAAGGGAATAAAAGCGAGCTGAAAAATGCTAATGGGGGCCGTTTTGGTCTAGCGGTTCTTAACTGGGCAAATGTTTTTTCGCCCGAACATACTTCGGACACTTCGACGAACTATGATTCGTTTCTTAATTGAACTTTCAGTTCGCCGAATATGGTTCGAACAGTCCAAACTTTACTTTATTTTCAACTGGCTTGTAATGAGATGCAAGCTTCGGCCCGAACTTGCGGCAGACGCGCAGCAGACAGCATGATCGAAAATGTAGGCCAAAGTCAAGTCAAGTCAGTATACTTTAATCATCCCTCACAGGGTAATTCAACTAACTACTATCTCATTCTGGGTCTCCGAGACAAAGCTGCGCCTCCCACAAATCAACAAATAAACAAATTCCCTCCGAAGCGAGTGAAGAACCTAGCGACACCGTCATCCATTTTTATTTTTGTTTTTTCTTCATCCACAGGAGAGCTCTGCTCTCAGCCGATCAGAGGCAATGATCGTCCAATAGGGCGAATGTTCCCAGAACATGTTGAGCAAAGCTTTTTGGACCCCGAATATAGCTTCGACGAATACTGCCAACTAGGTTCGCGAAGAAATGTTGGCCCAATTAAGAACCAACTAGCTTCGCCGAATACTTCCAAGTAGGTTCGCGAAGAAACATTCGCCTAATTAAGAACGGGCTTTGGGCTGGTAAGCAGAAGGACCTCGGTTCGGCTCTCCTTTTTCTTCAAAAAAGATTGTGGTTTGTAAACACTGTCTTGTGACTTTGTCCCTTGCAATTAATGAAACTTTAAATGGCTCTCATCGCTGCCCATCTTAATGCAGGAGTCATTCTGGTGGTGACAGTGTAGCGATAGGTATATACTCTCCCCTTTCCCCCCTTCTCTCTCTCTCTCTCTCTCTCTCTCTCTCTCTCTCTCTCTCTCTCTCTCTCTCTCTCTCTCTCTCGCTTTCTAATAAGCCTGATAGTTTCTGTAGACGTTAAGCACCATGTTAACCTACTCACTTTGCTGATGGGACACTTACTTGCACCTTCCAATAGGAATAAACTGGAACATGTGACGTAGATGCACCACTTTATATATTTTGCCTCCTATCGTCACGTTCGGTGGAGTCACGTACTCCATCACACTGTAAAATAGACAAAACAAAAATCAAGCAATTAACCAACAAATGCAGTATCAATCCGTTGTTTATACTAAGCAACCACCTAATCCATTCATCCATTTATTTATATATCCACGTGCAGTCACTTGGCTGTTCATTCGCCCAGCAATCAGATGGGCCACAACATCCAACAATAACAATTATGTGCAATGCATGCCCCGAGCTCAACAGCTGTGTGAAAACTCGAGGTGGCCGTCCTGGGCTCCCCGTCCCTAATAGTTCGTACTGTCTGTGTGGACGTAAAGCAACACTGAAGAAGAAGTGATAGTCTTAGAAGCTGTATGAAAGTCGAGGAACTTGAGCAATGCATGCACATTTACATAAAGAACCACACACACAGACACACAACACCCCCCACCCCCCATTCACACACACACACACACACACACACACACACACACACACACACACACACACACACACACACACACACACACACACACATACCAAACAAAAACAGACCAAAAAGGAAGCCAGCCAGCCATTTTCTTAAGTTGGGAATTAAAACTTGTTGACAGTTCAGTAAATCGCTATAGCAGATTTAAATTCCATAACTCAATTCGTCATGTGCTTCACCTGTCTTGGAAAGCAGGAGAGCAGAAAACCAATAAAGCATCCTGCCTCTGAGCGAAAAGATGAGGAAAACAACAACAACAACAACAAAAACAGCAACAGCAGCAGCAGCAGTAGCAACAGCAGCAAACAACAACAACAGCAACAGCAACAGCTACAACAGCAACAAAGCAGCAGCAGAAGCTGCAGCAACAACAGCAACAACAGCAGCAACAGCAACAGCAACAATAATAATAACAACAGCAGCAACAGCAACAAGAACAGCAACTAGAACAACAACAGCAACAGCAACAACAGCAGCAGCAGCAACAGTAACAACAACAACAGCAGACAGAAGCAGCAGCAGCAGCAGCAACAACAACAACAACAACAACAGCAGCAGAAACAACAACAACAACAGCAACAACAACAAGAACAGCAAGAAGAAGAAGAACAATAACAACAACAACATCAGCAGCTACAACAACAACAGCAACAACAACAACAACAGCCACAGCAACAATCATAAAAGCAGCAACAATAGCAACAACAACTCACGTCTCGCAGCATCCGACGTTCCCTGGATTTGGCTCCGAAGGATTTCCTATGTTGGGCATGGGTCGAGCAGAAATACTGTCCACATACACCGACCCGTTACTCCCGGAACTAGTCGTTCCGTTCACCGTGCCTGCGCCTGACGTCAGCGGGGCAGTTCCGCTGACGGAATAGTTCCCCTTGGAAGCGTTCGCCAGTTTCTTCATCTCCTCCACTATGTCTGGCACTGGCAAGGCGTTGGAGGGGGGCGTGGTGCTGAACAGGCCTGGATACAGCTGTGTGATCATCTCCTCCATGGGCATGACGCGTCGAGCGCACCTCGCACAGGCATCGTTGCAGGTCCACCATTTGTTGTGGTTACCTCTCGCGCCCGGGGTCCACAGCAAAGGAAGCAGGAAGACGGGGAGACACAGCAGAACGAGCGCCCTGCGGCCCTCTGAAAACAACAACAACACTGTTCCGACTACCGAAGCCAACCTCGTTACAAGGTTACGTGCCTGCACAACTGTTGTATGCCGAAACTCACGTCGTTACAACGTAGTATACTAGCTCTGCTGTGGTCTGCCGAAACCCACATCGATACAAAGTAGTATTCTAGCTTTACTGTGGTCTGCTGAAACCAACGTCTTACAAAGTAGTATTCTAGCTCTACTGTGGTCGGCTGAAACACGCATCGTTACAAAGTAGTATTCTAGCTCTACTGTGGTTTGCTGAAACACACATCGTTACAAACCGTGGAATCTCAACTATGATCCGCCGAAACCCACATCGATACAAAGTAGTATTCTAGCTCTGTGGTGGTCAGCTGAAACACACATCGTTACAAAGTAGTATTCTAGCTCTACTGTGGTCTGCTGAAACCAACCTCATTACAAGGTTCTATGCCTGCATGCACAACTGTTGTATGCCAAAACTCACGTCGTTACAAAGTAGTATACTAGCCCAACTGTGGTCTGCTGAAAACAACCTCGTTACAAAGTTCTATGCGATCTCAACTGTTGTCTGCCGAAACCCACATCGTTACAACGTCACATACTATCACAACTGTCGTCTGCTGAAACCCACATCGTTACAAGGTTATATGCAAGCACCACTGTCGTCTGCTGAAACCCACATCGTTACAAACCGCTCTGATGCTAGTACACAATACTATCATCACTGTGGTCTACAGTTTTAGTACATCGTTACAACATTATATGCCACTGTGGTCTGCCGATACCGACATCGTTACAGCGTTACATACTACCACAAGTTCATCTGCTGAAACCCGTATCGTTACAAGTTGTATACCAGCATGTGTTCTTCTGAAACCCATATCGTTACAAAGTTGTATACTAGCATCACAGTGGTCTGCTGAAACCCATAATTCCCGTTACAAAGTTGTATACTAGCACCGCTGTTGTCTGCTGAAACCCACATCGTTGCAAAGTTATATATTATCACTGTTGTCTGCTGAAACCCACATCGTTGCAAAGTTATATATTATCAACTGTGGTCTGCTGAAACCCACATCGTTGCAAAGTTATGTTATCAACTGTGGTCTACTGAAACCCACATCGTTACAACATTATATGCCATTGTGGTCTGCCGATACCGACATCGTTACAGCGTTACATACTACCACAAATTCGTCTGCTGAAACCCATATCGTTACAAAGTTGTATACTAGCATGTGGTCTTCTGAAACCCATATTGTTACAAAGTTGTATACTAGCATGTGGTCTTCTGAAACCCATATCGTTACGAAGTTGTATACTAGTAGAAATGTGATCTGCTCAAGCACACATCATTACAACTTTATATACTAGCACAAAAAAAGATGCCTGAGTGGCGGATAGTACTGCACTTGTATACATGACAGTAAGTACATGCGTGGGGAAACGGCTGCACACGCTGTCTTCTCACCCAACACTCGGCGAACATAGGATTTTTATCTCAGCAACGTTAACAAACAAACAAACAAACAAACAAACTCCTCCTTTCATTAACATAATTTACAGCAGCGAATGAAAACCATACACGTGCCGACGCACATGCATGCGCACCGAACACACACATAAAAATATAGGGAACATGTAAATACGCACACCATAGCATAAACTAGATCATAAACACACTGGAAGAAAAGCAATTCAGACAGACAGATACTGAGATAGGCGTAATCGTTATTAGGTCAGCAGATCATAAACACACTGGAAGAAAAACAATTCAGACAGACATATACTGAGATAGGCGTTCTCGTTATTAACGCCATGTCAGCAAACTTAAAGGGCATTAATTCAGCAACAGAAGAAAACAAAAACAACAGTGGACACAATGCACGGCAGTTAGTTGTTGAACACGTCCTGTAAACCGCACAGGGTCATCTCTGGACGATTAGCCCTGATATAACCATTTGTGGCTGACTGGGCTCAAAGCACTAACTAACCAACCAACTAACCAACCAACCAACCAACCAACCAACCAACCAGCCAGCCAGCCAGCCAGCCAGCCAACCAACCAACCAACCAACCAACTACCTACCTACCTACTTGCCTACCTGCCTACCTGCCTACCTACCTACCTACCTACCTACCTACCTAACTAACTAACTAACTAACTAACTAACTAACTAACTAACTAACTAACTTCAGGACGAGCAGTCCAAAGCAGAACTAAAGAAAAAGAAAGAAAAAGAAAGAACTCCAAGAACTTTCTTCCTCCAGTTAACGAAGCACGCTAACCGGTGCCAGAGGACCCATAATTATTAGAGAATAGCCAGTTCAATTTCAGTGTTGCTTTACGTCCACAGAGACCACTGAAGCAGGCCATGGCAAGCAGGTACATTGGCGGGCACATAAATGCTACTTATATTATGATCACAAATCTGAAACAAGAATGACTGCTAGTGTTCTGAAACAAGATCCAAACGCGTCAAAGGTTCAAAAGAACGCTTATTTATGAGGACAAAAACACACAATCTGCAAATTTTCTGGTTAATGCCCTTTGTCAAGCTACAAAACGACACTTAAACAACAGTTAAACGGTAAAAAGCGATGAAAAATGAGATGAGGAGCGAAATAACTTATCTTTGTTGGTTGAGCTGTTTTGTTTTCTTGTCCAGTATGCGCTTGCAGACTGTGTTTGTGTCCTAATATAATAAATACGCGTTCTTTTGAACCTTTTATGTGTCTGGATCTTATATTATGATCGTTACGGCGTCTTTATTCATTTGTTTTACTTTATTTTGTTTGCTGTTAGAAGCGAATTTCACAATATGCAACATCTTTAATGTAAATGTGCTACTCTTGTTTTTCTTTTGGTTTGAAACCTCACGCAGACGCAGAAATTAAGGATAGGTAATCAAGAGGCCTTAGAGGCTCTTTCTTTGAGCCTATGTAAGAATATTACTGTACAAATGTACCTCGCCTGCCGGGAATTCTGTCTTCCTATCTTTCTGCCTACCATGCTCATTCGACTTCATTTTCTCCAAATACTCTCCACGCACAACAAGGTTAGTGTCCTGAACTTCTGAATCAGGCTTTCGCTCCCGTATTAGGCGTGTTGGTATCCCTGCCAGATACGACAGTCACGCTTCTCTGGGCACTGTGGGCATCAGCTAACTAGCAAGTTTCGCTTCTATTTTCTCACTCTTCTTTTCGTGCTCCAGTGCAGGTGCTCTGAGATGGAAAGGGGCAAAACTGGGAGAGGTGGGGGGGGGGGGGGGGGGAGGGGAGGGGGAGCAAAAGGCGAGAGAGAGAGAGGGGAGGGGAGCAGAGGTAATGGAGTAGAGGGCTAACATTTATGCCACAAAAGCAGTCTATCGGGTAATTTTTGCATCACGTTTACGTTGACAAATGCGGCGCTACACAACTTTGACATAACTGCCAGCCCCGTGTCGGCCGGCGCGCCACAAGAGGCGGCATAATAAGGAATTTATTGAACCACTCGTTGTCTCCCCAAGTCAGTGTCCACACCCTCACCACCGTTTCGGCGGGGCAGGAGGGATGAGGGGGCGGGGAGGGTGGATGGGTGAGGGGTGGGGCCAAACTCCAAGCACAGGTTTACGACATCCTTCCTTCAACCACTGCCGTATTTAGTTACGCCATAGTTTCTTGAAAACTGTCAGCTAACGAGCAGCTTTTTGTTGGTGCTCAGACAGCAGTAAGTTTGTTACAAACAACTGAAATAAAACAAGGCGTGTGTCATTTATAGCCGCCAACAAAGTTTACACCAGCACAAACAAAACCACAATCGTTTGAATCGAGACGGAACTCCTTTTTTTCTTTCTTTTTTTTTACCTGGTGGATGCATCTCGTGTTTACGTGCGTGCTTTGGCGCAAGGTTGCTTCTACAGTCATATTAGTAGCGGAACCTTTCGGAGGGCGCTGACCGCGTCGCTGGACAGCTGCGTGGAGATAAAGAGTGCCCCTTCAGCGGCGTAACTAAATCTGGCAGAGTTTGGAGGAGGGCGCCGGAAAGCGTTGCTCGGAGTGTGGGGTGGGGCATGCACACATGGGATCCACACACGCATCTACCACGTCTTTCTTAACGCCAACGTCCGCAGAACGTTTTGTGCCACGTACTCTGAAAAAGAGCCTTGGAACGAGCGCTCAGAAGCGTTTTTGAAAGTACGTGTTTGGAGGTATATCTTCCACTGGAAAGGAAAGGCGTAGAAAGAGCAGCACTCAACGATCCATACATACAGTAAGAGGACGAGAAAGGAGCCATGGTCAACCAGGCCAACATTGGAACATTTTCAAAGGCAGAATTGGCGAAACTTCCAAACGACGGATGGGGCGCGTATGGGTTTTCCTGACCACGCAGACATCTTTTTTGAATTTAACTACACTCAGCTTGGAGAAATCTCACGCTGCGAGAGGCGGCAAGATCGGGCTAACCTCGCGAAAAGTGAATGGAAATGTTTGCCTGGTTTAGTTTGGCATTACAACTTGACGGTTATCACCAGCACCATTACCACCATCATCAGCAAAACAAATAATAATAACAATGATAATAGATTATCTATAGCGCCCCATCTCGTAAGCGCCTGGAGCATGCACGTACAAAGACAAGGATACGCTCATTTTATCACGCACGCACACACACACACACACACACACACACACACACACACACACACACACACACACACACACACACACACACACACACACACACACGCACGCACACGCACACACGCACGCACGCACGCACGCACACTCTCTCTCTCTCTCTCTCTCTCTCACACACACACACACACACACACACACACACACACACACACACACACCCCTCCCCCTCTCCCCCCCCCCCCCCCCCCCCACACACTACAAATACGTCCATTACTGGTGCTAGGTTGGTAAAATGAAAATAGATCAGTATGCAGAAGAGAAGAGTTCTGAGTTTTGACTTAAAAGAACAGACTGAAAACGAATGTCTGACAGAGAGAGGAAGAGAGTTCCAGAGCACAGGTCCGACGTATTTAAAGGATATCTCTCCTCCAGGGTCCTCCCGCCCATCCTAGGAACACGGAATATCCGAGTATCCGAGGCTGAGCGAAGAGAGCGAGAAGAAGAGTAGACACAGTGGAAACCGGAGAGTAATGGAAGGTAGGTAGGCAGGTAGTGTTGCTTAATGTCCTCGGATGTCGGTTGACATATTAGGGACAAGCTGAGACCAATGCCAAAGCATGGTTCAATATAGCTTTACGTCCACGGAAACGGACTCGTTAGGACGGACAGCCCAGGACGGCCACCGCGACTCTCACACAGCTCCTGAACTCTGAGAGTAAGGGCATTTGGTGAGTGCCACTTTAAAGGCTGACGTGGGTCAACTTGTCACCCGTCTGAATGGGGACGAACACCTGACATGGTTATACACGGCGCGGAGGTGGGGCAGCTCTAAATTGGCGGGGCGTTGGCTGGGGCCTTGTGAGGACGGGAGGGAGGGGGTTTGGTAGGTGGGGGAGGACATAAATATCACCTCCCCCCCCCCCACACCATCGCTGCGGCTGTCCCTCGTAGCTGACTGCTGTGCCGGCTAAAACAACGGACAGGGTTTCGAGACGTCTCCTTTTTGGACAACTTTCCAGACAGTCTGAGGAAGACGATATTCAACGGTACGGCACGCTTATGAACCCCCATCCTCCCTCAGCTCCCCTCCCCCGCCCCACCCCCAACCCATCCCCGACTCCCTCCCTCCCAAACTACCTCCCTCCCAATCCCACTCTCCTAGTCTTCAAAACGACGAAAACAGGTGACAGGTAGGTCTTGATCCTTTTCACCACGAAGGCCATTTTTCTTGTTTTTATGTGTGACCCGGGCCTGGTGGGCCAAGCTCTTTGCGTCGTACATTCAACCGTCTGGCCAGGGCTGAGACAAGGCGGTGAACAGACTGGAGTTACGAGGACAACAGCAGTGACCCTGGCTACGACCACGCCCTCGGCTGGATGCCCTCACGAGGCCGCGGAGAGTGAAATTTTGCAGACGCAGCAAGACCTGGATTTCGTTTCCTGTTGTGTGTGGCTGGAATGACAGCAATGCGCACTTCCTGCGTCGCCAGAATTGCTGCTAAAGTGGGGGTAGGGGTGGAGGTGGGGTGGACGGGAGGTTGGTGGGTGTGGGGTGTGTGTGGGGGAGGAGGGATGGAAAGTGTGTGAGAGAGACAAAAACAGAGACAGACAAAGACAGAAACAGAAAGACAGAAACAAAGAGACAGAGACAGAGAGAGACAAGGACAGAAACAGACAAAGACAGAGACAGACACAGACAGAGACAGACAGAAACAGACAAAACAGAGACAAAGGGAGACACAGAGATATACACAGACACAGAAAACACAGAGACAGTCCGACTCAAAGATATAGACAGACAGACAGACACCGAGACACACATGCATAAACAAAAGACAGAACTGCTACTTGAGTGTGGGAGGGGGGCTGATGAGGGATGGAAACTGTGTGAGAGAGACAGACAAAGGCAGAGACAGACAAAGAGACAGACAAAGACAGAGACAGACGGATAAAACAGAGACAGCCTGACAAAGACAGAGACAGAGACAGCAGCAGACAGAAACAGTCGGAATCAAAACTACAAACAGACCGATGCATAGACACACAGGCATAGACAAACAGACCGACACAGAAACACACAGGCACAGCTAAAACGGACAGACAGACACAGTCACATGATAAACGGACCGACAGACAAAAGCACAGAAAGAGGAAGGGCGGTTCACGCCACATTAGTAATTCACCAATGAATTTACACCAAGCCGATACATAAGTAGTGCACGTTACAGCTTCCACGAGACTCGGGTTGAGATCGTGAGTAACAGCATTTCCTTTCCATAATGTTCATAAACTGACGAGTGAACAGAAACTATCAACAACAACGGACTCGAATCTGGGTTCATATGTTCAACATACTGCCATATAGGGTCACCTGAGGACGAATCAAACGTTCAAAATTCTTTTGCAGCAGTTCAAAACACAAGTCACTAAATCACTTGAACATTCTTCCAAGCATTGGACACGAACACAACATTGCTCAGCCCAAAACAGATAAGTGGTTTAATTAGCTTCTATCTCGTTTTCATCGGTTTTCACCGTTTAATGTTGTTTAGATGTCTTTTTGTAGCTTGGTAGGATCTAGGTAATACAATTGCATCTGACAAGACAATGATTATGACCGATAATTTATTGATAAAAACAAAAGCAACATCAACAACAACAACAACAGCAACAACAACAACAACCCCCCCCCCCCACACACACATACACACACGTCAAATCGTATAATTATGTTTAAACTAGAATGCTGCTGCATTTTACAAGACAATGAACAAACAGGGAATGAGACAGTAGTAAAGGAACAATGACCACTGTATAGGAGAGTCAGTGGCGCAGAGCAAACTAAGCTTAGCTCAAGAGCTGTGTGAAAGTCAAGGTGGCCGTCCTGGGCTCCCCGTCCCTAATAGTCCTTATGGTCTCTGTGGACGTAAAGTAACATTGAACTCTAATATACAAAAGTCCTGGGCTCCTCGTCCCTGACAGTCCTCATGGTCTCTGTGGATGTAAAGTGACATTGAACTCTGATCAACACAGAGCACAGGAACTGTGATAAAGTCGAGGTGGCCGTCCTGGGCTCCCCGTCCCTAATAAGCCATGTGGTCTGTGTGGACGTAAAGCAACACTGAACAGGCTTCAGAGCTCAGGAGCGGTGTGAAAGTCGAGGTGGCCGTCCTGGGCTCCCCGTCCCTAATAAGCCATGTGGTCTGTGTGGACGTAAAGCAACACTGAACAGGCTTCAGAGCTCAGGAGCTGTGTGAAAGTCGAGGTGGCCGTCCTTGGGCTCCCCGTCCTAGTAGCTCCTGTACTCCAGGTTAAGCACGATGGAGCGTGGCCACCACATGGATGGGTGACCGTTACGTGCTAGACTTTCCTCCCGCCCCGAGAGTTCTCCGGAGTCAAAATTTGTGCAGACGCAACAAAAGCCCGTCAGATGAGACTATAAACCGAGGTTCTCGTGTGAATACGCATGCCAAAAAAGATCACATACGCACGTTAAATATCCTGTAACCCATGTTAGAGTTCGATGGATTATGGACACACTAAAATAATCCAGTGTGTACTGAAAGGGTCAGTCTTCATAATGTTGAAGTTGGACACTATACAAAAGAAATAAAGAACTCAAAGAACTATCTTCTCCTAGTGAATGAAGCAAGCTGACCATATCAGAGAAGAACCAATTCAAGTTCAGTGTTGTTATACGTCCACAGAGACCATAAGGACTGTTAGGGACGGGGAGCCCAGGACCTTTGTGTATTAGAGTTCAATGTTACTTTACGTCCTCAGAGACCATAAGGACTGTTAGGGACGGGGAGCCCAGGACGGCCATCTCGACTTTCACACAGTCCCAGAGCCAGGCAACAGGCTATACAAACACCCAGTCCTGTTGCCCATCCAAACTGGTAGACGTGCTCCAAACAGCTGCTTGGGAATATACCGGTAGACTGCTTGACAATTAGCAATGGGAGAGCGAACATTTGAGAGAGATGGGTGTGGGACGCCATTGACTCTTTTTTTTTTAGGGGTCATGCCCCAGAGTTCAAGGGAGCTGAACAGCCGACGGCGTGGGGTCGTGAGAACCGAAAAGCCTCAGACAGCACGGATGCCATAAGTCCTCCAGATTCCTCCAGTTAGTCAACGAAGCAAGACCTACTCCCTTATCCACCTTTCTTTTATATTTAAATTAATGTGTTTCTAGCTTTATGGCATTCAGACAGAAACCGGTGGATATTTCCAGGGTTGGCATGCAAGAAGCAACCATGCAGTGCTATCTCAAAAAGATATTTGGCACATTATTTTGTTTTTATTGGGGTGGATGGGCGGGGGTTGGGGCGGGGGGGGGGGGGGGGTGGGGGTGGGGATGGGGATGGGGCCGTGGGCTGTATATTGACTCTAAACTGTCGTGATCAGAATGGTATACACTGAGATGGGCAATAATGTGAGTCGTATCAGTGTTTCGATTACTGTTGAGAACAGTTTACTATACCCCAAAACCTCTCCACCAGCTGCAAGCTCAATAGATCAATCAACAGATCAACTGCTCAATAGACCAATGTATTAACCCCTTCACTGCCATATATCACTTGAAGACGATCAATCAAAGTGCAAAATTTGAAACCCTTAAGCCTTTCTGTCTTCTTTTTCCTATGGCAAGTGAAAGGATTTTCATCAAAAGGTATATAGCATTGAATGTATATGTATTACAGGACCGGAATATATACTGTTTGCAGGCACATGTAAATGGGTTAAGAGTTAAAAGCGCAGGTTGTGTTTTGTCCTAATAAATAGCGTTCTTTTGAACCTAATTATGTCTTTGGAAATTATTTTTTTGTTTGTTCATTCCACAGCCACTGTTCATTGAAAGAAAAAAAAGGAGAAAAAAAAGAGGAGAATTTTAAAAAACAAAATTGAGCACTATAGGGTGGTTTGTGTTGTTTGCATATAATAAAGGTTATTTTGTTGTTTCTTATGAAAATATGTCTTGTTCTTAATCGGTTGTGTGTATTGGTGAAGCTATTAAAATGGCGCTGGACCGATAAGCAGACGGATCCAGGTTCGATTCTACTTCGGCCGACCTTACTCTTCAAGAGTTATGATTTATGAACAGTCTCATGATCAATTAAAAAACTAACAATTATGATCAGTCTCAATTATGATTATGTTTATGATCACTCTTCTCTCTCTTCCCCACCCTCTCTTTCCCCGCCTCTCTGTGTGTCTCTCTCCTTCTCTGCTTCTGTCTGTCTCTCTCAGTCTTCCCCCCTCTCTCTCCCATTCTTTATGTGTCTCTATCCCTCTTTGTCTTCTCCTACCACCCTCTCCGTCCCCCTCTCTCTTTGTCTCTGTCTGTCTGTCTGCCTGTCTCCCTCCCCCCTCTCTGTGTGTGTTCTCTGTCTGTCTGTCTCCCTTCCCTCTCTCTCCCGCTCTCTCCAATCCCATATCTCTCTGTCTCTCTCTCTCCCTCTCTGTCTCTTTCTCTCTCTCTGCCCCCCTCTCTCTCCTCTGCTCTCTGTCTGTCTGTCTCTGTCTGTCTGTCTCCTCTCCGTCTCTCTGTCTGTCTCTGTCTGTCTTCTCTCCGTCTCTCTGTCTGTCTGTTTCTCCCCCACCCCTCTCTCTCACCTCCTGGGATCTCGGTCAACGCCAACGCCTTTCTGTGGAAGAACTCTAGCTTTAAGGAAGCCCCAGCAACAAACGCGTAAAACTTACTGACGTACTAAACTACACAACCCCCTTCGTGTTGTTTGTTCCACAAGGAACGTAGGAATTCACGCTAACAGAGGTGAAGGTAATGACAAGTCAGATCCCACGTATAATCTGACACCCAGAGAAAATGTACTGCTTTCTTCGCGTTGTCGCATTGGTCAAAGCAGAGGTCGCTGACTGCACGTTGTTTGTGTTTACCTTCTGTTCTAGAGAACTCCCGCGGGACTGGCGATGAGGGCAAGGGTGTGGATCTGGTAAGGGGTACTGCCGACACAGAAATTAAGACCTTCCTCTGCAGAAAACCGAGAGCTATCAACGATTCTCTCTTCGCAGCATCGACTAGGTTAGATAGCAAACATGCACACCTCCTCTGCTGCCAGGAGCACCAGTTTATTCCTTGACGGATCACTCATCTTCATTTTTCTGAACACTCTGCCCAGGTGAAATGAGGTGTGACATTAAAAACGTGAATATGCTTTGCCTTGTTGCATGACGAACTGTGTTCCGCCGTAGGCCTAATCATTTTCCGGTTGCATGGGCATTACATATCACTCAGTCAATCAATCAACCATCAATCAGTCATTAAAAACATTGAAATGGCTGTCAGAACCGCCCATCTTAATGCATGTGTTATCCTGGTGGTGATAGTGTAGGCGTTAGGTATAGTCCTCGTCTCCTATACATCCTGGGATCTCGGTCCCCGCCAGCGCTTCCTCGGAGACACTTCGGCGTTAAACAAGTGAAACAACCAACCAAACAATGTTGACTCGGAAGAACTGAAAAAACGGCTCCGCATCATGTCGAAGCTGGCTATTGATGCAGTCCAACACGTTTGTATACAACCACAAACCCCCGTTGAGTGTTGGTATCAGCCGAGAGAGAGAGAGAGAGAGAGAGAGAGAGAGAGAGAGAGAGAGAGAGAGAGAGAGAGAGGAGAGAGAGGAGAGAGAGAGAGAGAGAGAGAGAGAGTGCACGTGAAGAAACAGAGAGAAGCATGTGAAGAAACACAGAGAGAGAGAGAGAGAGAGAGAGAGAGAGAGAGAGAGAGAGAGAGAGAGAGAGAGAGAGAGAGATGAGAGAGAGAGAGAGAGAGAGAGAGAGATGCACGTGAAGAAACAGAGAGAAGCATGTGAAGAAACAGAGAGAGAGAGAGAGAGAGAGAGAGAGAGAGAAGAGAGAGAGAGAGAGAGAGAAGAGAGAGAGAGAGAGAGAGAGAGAGAGAGAGAGAGAGAGAGAATGAAATGAATGAATGAATGAATGAATAAATTTATTTTACGAGGGGTAGTGGAGAAACTCGAGGCCTTTTTACATCCAGCCCTCGCCCATGAGGGAAACTACTATTAACTAAGGATACAGTGAGCTACAGTATGTTGAGTACATGTACATTCATCCAATTCATGTGAAATGGACACCAGTAAACCGAGAAACAAGTAGATAATGAGCATTTAAAAAATAAATAAATATATATACATTTAAAAATTAGCTTGATCTGGGTAAACATATATACACGCGCGCACGCACATAAGATTAAGAACATGTTTGTCATCGAAAACTACATGCACATAGAGCACAGACACACAAAATGTATGGGCTGCCTGAAGCAGCACAACACAGGTTGAGCAGCACATGGACAGATATATATATAATCATGGTTTCACGTAACACCTAAGAGAGATAACATATGAAGCGTAAGATGCTTTTTAAACACCGAAGGACTGACTGGAAGCCTCAATTCGCTGGCGAATGAGTTCCAGAAAAACAGGACCAGAATAAACCAGGCTGGACTTGAATAAATATATCCTTGGTATTGGCACATTTAGCTTTCTTGATGAATTCCTCGAACTTTGATTCATCAATAATTTTGTTGATAGATACATCGGTGCCCTACCCGATACAATTTTGTACACAAAACGCGCTTTGTTACTCATTAACCTAGAAGATAGCTGGAGAATTTGAGCCGCATTGCAGTCTT
>OY757550.1:18081996-18099496 GCA_963584105.1 Alviniconcha strummeri | reverse complement strand
TACAGTGACCTCGGGACGAGGCACCATTCCAAGGATGGCTTCGCCTGTTCCTGATGCCTGTCTACTGTTATATATCTTAGAAAGGCAAAAGTTCCGCATCTGGTAAAAATCCTGGCCGTTTCCTTAAAGCCGTGGGTCTTCTTTTCGGGAGTCGTGTGGCGTAACGAGTCTCGATACTGAACGCTCCAGTCAACAAACATCAAATAATTATGTAACAACCAGCCATGTAACAACCGCCATGTAACAACCCGCCATGCAACGACAAGCCATGTAACTGTAACAAACCGTCATGTAACAGCCAACTATGTAACAACCAGCCATGTATCAACCAGCTACATAACAACCTGCCATGTAACAACCCGCCATGTAACAACCCGCCATGTAACAACCAGTCATGTAACAACCCGCCATGTAACGACCCTGTAACAACCCGCCATGTAACGATCCTGTAACAACCCGCCATGTAACAAGCAAAACAACGCTGTAAGGACATCACATCGGTGACTGTTCAAAAAAGCAATGCTGTGTAAAGCTACAGTAACTCAGTCAGAGAGGCATGCGACTAGAAAGCAATGGAAGCAGAGAACGCTCAGAAGCAGAGAATAACGCTGTACAGTCGCTGCTGTGAAGTGCTTGGGTCTCATTTCCAGAAGAGGTGTTCGGCAGCTGTTAACCCTTTCACTGCCGTGATGTCAGTTGAAAACGACCACTAAAAGTGCAAAATTTGAAATCCTTATATATTTCTTTTTCTTTTTCGAATTAGCCAGTGAAAGGATTTTCATCAAAACTCACAGTCATGAAAGTAGATTTCTTATAATTATGACCGGAAAATATACTGTTTGCAGAAGTGTGCTTGCACTTTTCAGCCCGGAAATTTGACAGGCTGGGGCAGTGAAGGGGTTAATATAAATAAATACCAGGGCAAAACACAAGTCATCAAATCACAAGCAAAATAACAACAACAAAAACCTCAATGTTATACGGAGACCACCATTGACCAACAATTATAAACCATAACAATCACTGGGTACCGTCCACCTTGCTTCCTTTGGGCAAATCCCCCCAAACAACAACAACAACAACAACAACAACAACAACAACAACAACAACAACAACAACAACAACAAAACCCAGTGAATTAAGGTGACAGCTAAAGTGTTTACCTTCAAGTACACAAGTAACACATCATTTTCAATCATAGTGTATAGTAAAACAAAACTATCGAAAAACAACATTATGCTGGTGTCTACGGCTAACAGAGAGAGAGAGAGGGAGAGAGAGAGAGAGAGAGAGAGAGAGAGAGAGAGAGAGAGAGAGAGAGAGAGAGAGAGAGAGAGAGAGAGAGAGAGAGAGAGAGAGAGAGAGAGAGAGAGGCGTGTAATCATCATAATTTTGTCACTTGTAAACGATGCATAATTATTGACTTATGCTATCTGGCACTTGGTGTGTTTATTAAATTCGTAAACTTCAACCGTGTTCGTGTTTTTGTCATAAATTATGCAGTTTGAGGGAACGAAAACTTTGGTCCAACTTTCTTCTCGCTGGGTTACAGTTTCGGTTCTTTATGTCTCATGTATCTTGGGCTTGTTTGGCGCATGCTGAAAGCACTCACACGGATCTGGACCCAAGGTTTCGTTCACATTTCGTAATGTACAACAAAAAACCTTAACAAAGTTGAGGCAGATAAATTTACTAAACAAACCAAGTGACAGACAGCATAAGTCAATAATTAAAAGTCACTGCAAGTAACACAATTCTGATGATCACGTGCCCTATATCTATATATTTAAAACTACTGAAACATTGATAAAAGCGATTTCTTTTAAACACAGTTTATATTCCGATTTTTTTATTTTTTTTACAGTTTCACGGAATGACATTGTCAAGATTTTTATCAACTTGTTGCGACACCGCGGACACAGAAATATATGTCCTTTTTGCTAAAAAGCCAAAGCTGTATCATCGGTTCTCCCTTTAAAGCCTGAATCTACTTCAGGCTTTAAAGGGAGAACCGATGATACAGCTTTGGCCGTGACTGTCAGGAATTCCACCTTTCCAGTTTTTGCACTTCAGGTTCATTCAGCTTCTTTTATTTCTACTTCTCTTCGTCCTGATGTGACCCTGTGCGGTGAGACCGTCATGGAATTTTGTTTTGTTTTGTCAGCGCTTAGTGCTTTGTGCGTAAGCTTCAGAAGTTATCATCATTAGTTTTGAGTTTTGGGAGCAAAAACAATCTGATGTTGCAGGCATCATTTCGCCTTGCAAGACATCTGCTTGAATAATGTTTGCTCCTTTTAGGAATTAAATCACGAACAGTGTTGTATAGGAAAAGAGCTGCTTTATAGTATTCATTTCATCCTACATTCGAATAATTCCACTGACCTTGCATCTTGCCGTTTGATTTTTTTTTCTTGGCGGGTTTGACTCGATCTTCACTGCACCAGAAAACGCATACTCGCGGGACACTATCCCTCTCTGAACTACCCTACCTTACACAATAGCATCAAACACCGTTTACTGACGAGAGAGAAGACATCTTTCCAAAGCAATGTAGAATGATTTTGACCGTAATAAGCGTCTTTCAGGACTGACAACAGAAAGTGGCAGAAGGAACAGAACACTGTCAGCAGCCTCCATTCCCTGCTGGGAGGCTCGCAGTCACAGGGCCTGACACGTCAGCTAAAATTGACAACTCCGAGTAGGCAGCTGTCCCTTGCTAAGTACAATACGGTGTAAGTTCCGTGAGAACAGCTAGCTGGCGGTACTAGGCCTAGCATTCTAGGCATTTTGTTAACTGTAATTATGCAGACTGTACACTGTACGAAGGTCCCTCGGGTGAGTCTATAGACCGAGGTCCCTCGTGTGTATAAAGATGCATGCTCCGGACTCGTGATCGAAAGGTCGCGGGTTCGAATCCCCGCAGGAGCGGTGGGGGAATTTTCTTTCCCAGGGTCAACTTTCTGTGCTGACTCTTATTTCGGTATTCGTGCTAACCCCGTGTTACCGCAGTAGCACGTAAAAATTCCCGGTCATTCTGCGAAAAGTGCTGGTTACAGGTTGCAGCTAAACACGCATGCACCTTACGTATGTAGGCTTCGCATGAAATGACATGGTGCATGGTTGTATGGCGTACACAGAACGCGCCGAGATGGCGGCAGTTTCATGTGGCACCAGCCATGTCAGCGCCGTAAGTACACCACTAAACGCGCAACAAAAAGCTATTCACTCATGTAGAATCACATGCGAGCGCAGTGAGTCTGCTCGAGAGCAGAGAATAATAATAATACACAGCACTTCTATAGCGCAATGTCCATAACATGACTTAGCTTAAAGCGCTTTATACAAAAAAGTATGTACAAATTTACACTGTACAGGACATCAGTATTGATGTTAACACCACCTCCTCTACATCCACACATCCACTCAATAGCGCCATATAAAAGCAATCAACAACAATACCTGTCACTCAAACAGCAAGCGTAACAATAGAGCAGAGGACGGTTGTAGCGAGACGTGAACGGCCAGATTTTGAACACAACGGATCAGTCTAAGCCATGGCGTTGGACCTTACGATCCTGTAGTCCTTCTGAAGGTCTTTGCTAGAGCCAGTTCTCATTAAAGCAAAATTGCGTAGTAAGTCTGTGTGACGACATCAATCCAAAACCGTGTGATTCTTAAACAGCTTCAACGCACGCGGATCGTTGGAACGTGTTGTTTGTGACTCAAGACGGCCAGCTGTTCGGTGGAAATAGTGCTTTAAGGAGTTAGCGAATGATGCTTGAAGGTAGCCAGCAAAACCAGACTTAAAAGAAAATATAAAAAAATTAAAAAAAATTAAACGCCTCAGTCAGGAAACTCGAAGTAAGTGAATGGGAATCAGATTTTTCTTTGTTTGCTTTTTTGTTTTGCTTGTTTTTAGTTTTTGTTTTTCTTCCGTTCATTTGTTTGTGCTAATCACGCGGGGAAAAGAGCTAGGGTACCCAGAGAACTCCCCCGAAAAACTAATTCCGAAAATTCATTTAATTTTTTTCAAACAATCTGAAACAAGAATGACTGCTAGCGTTCTAAAACCAGATCCAAACACATAACAGGTTCAAAAGAACGCCATTCATTGCGACAGAACACAATCCAAAACAACAACAAAAATTTTAATCTGAAAATTAGTGTGAAGTATAAAACACAAAAACGGTCAAAAAGGAATGATTTTTATCCAGACAATGCAAAACAAATCAAATTTTCAACGAAAGTACATTTTTTTCAAGCAACCGACAGGCATCTCAAAGCTTTGGTTGCTGTTGACGAAAAAGACAGTCCTAGCAATTTCAATGGTTCGGATTGTTAAATTAAAATCAGCGTTCTTCTTCTTTTTCTTTTTAAATAATATTTTTTGGGTGTGTTTTGATTTTGTTTGTGAACGTAGGCAGTCATTTTTGTTTCAGTTTGTTGATGTTGTTATTTTGTAGTAACTGAACCGTCAACCGCTAGCATAAAATTTTGTGATAGGTAAAGAACAAGAAACAGCCGTAAAAAGGTAGTTTGGAGATAAGTAAATGCTTCTTTCATACATGGATGAGATCGGAGTACAGATTGCTATTTTAACCCACTGCCAGGAATTTTACCTAATTCATTCCACACGTCCCTGTCGTGCTAACAGTCTTCCAGACGCCCCAGGCATTCAACACGTACCAACCACAACCAGATAAGTACAATATTTTCATTTCTCACCGTTTAACTGTTGTTTAGTGGTTTCGAGAAAGGGGTTAGTTAGCAAGTTAGTTAGTTGGTGCTTAGAGCCCAGTCAACTACATACAGTTAGATCAGGGCTAATTGAGAAAGGAGTTTACCCCCACCCCACCAAATCGCGTATGTTTTGTCTTGCCATATTAAATTAGCGTCTTTTTAACCGTTTACTTGTTCGGATCTTTTCTAATTTTTGCTTTCCTGGCCCATTAAATGTCGTTTTTTTTCCATTCCTCTGAAACCTTGGGTGAGGTGCGTTCTGAACACTAAATCAAACTTGAATGTTTTGACGACTTTGTGTTTCGCCTCAATTTGACCTTCGCAGTAAACTGGTACACACAACCGTCAGGCTAGCAGACTGTATAGTGCCTTAACCGTTCAGCCACTGTCTAGACAATAACGTCAGCATAGCATATTATGGGGTGCCTTAACCGCTCAGCCACTGTCTAGACAATAACGTCAGCCTAGCAGATTATGGGGTGCCTTAACCGCTCAGCCACTGTCTAGACAATAACGTCAGCCTAGCAGATTATGGGGTGCCTTAACCGCTCAGCCACTGTCTAGACAATAACGTCAGCATAGCATATTATGGGGTGCCTTAACCGCTCAGCCACTGTCTAGACAAAACGTCATCCTAGCAGATTATGGGGTGCCTTAACCGCTCCGCCACTGTCTAGACAAAACGTCATCCTAGCAGATTATGGGGTGCCTTAACCGCTCAGCCACTGTCTAGACAAAACGTCAGCCTAGCAGACTGTATAGTGCCTTAACCGCTCAGCCACCGTCTAGACAATAACGTCATCCTAGCAGATTATGGGGTGCCTTAACGGTTCGGCCACCGTCTAGACAATAACGTCATCCTAGCAGATTATGGGGTGCCTTAACGGCTCGGCCACTGTCTAGACAATAACGTCAACATAGCATATTATGGGGTGCCTTAACCTCTCCGCCACTGTCTAGACAATAACGTTAGCCTGTCTCTATTATTGCTTCGTCAGCCCACCAGTCTAGTCTTGTCACCATACTAATGGCCAAACCGCTACACACACCAACCCCCACCCTCAAACACACACACACACACACACACACACACACACACACACACACACACACACACACACACACACACATGAACACACATGAACACACATCACACACACAAGAAAAAGGGGGTAGGGTTGCGGGCGGGGGCGGTGGAGGAGTGATCCTTATTGTGACTTTGACATGAATACAGAGACAGAACTTATTTATCATCATGATCCCAAAGAGTTCGCCCAGTGCGTTACCGACGTCCGATATTGACTCGACAACGAAATCGGCGATAAAAAGGTCATACTCATAGTAATGTACTGTTCCCGAAGCTTCTCATTGCCCAGATTCGATGATCGGGGAGAGTACAAGTCCATGGTACAGGGTTTAAGGTGTGGGCTTGGGGTAAGGGTTAAATGGTTATGGGGTAAATTCAGGGTATAGAGCCACAGCTGTAATTTTTCCACCGCTCCTTGTTTGCTTGTCTGTTATTGTGTTACTGTTTTTGCACTGGGAGAACTTTGCGACAGAGGGAACCGTGGCTCTCTGTGCGTGCTTCCTTGGAAACGAACAGACTGGGGAAAAACAACAACAACAACAACAAACACCCACCCACCCACCCATCCACCTACCCAAACCCACACTCACGCACGCACGCACGCACACACACACACACACACACACACACACACACACACACACACACACACACACACAAACAACAACAACAACAACAACAACCTGAACCCAGTTTGAAGACTTGTACTGCCCACCAGCCAATCATTTTGATCAAGGAGTGTGTGTGTGTGTGCGCGCGCACGCGCACACACACACACACACACAAAACCCCACAACAACAACAACAACAACAACAACATCACCTGGACCCAGTTTGAAGACTTGTACTGCCCACCAGCCAATCATTTTGATCAAGGAGAAAGCTGTCCTACTCAGCTTGAAGACTTGCATTGCCCACAAGAGAATCATTTTCATCATGAAGAAAACTGTCTTACTCAGCTTGAAGACTTGTATCGGCCACCAGCCAATCATTTTCACCAAGGAGAAAACTGTCTTAGTCTGAAGACTTGTATTGCCCACCAGCCAGTCACTTTCATCAAGGAGAAAACTGGCCTGCTTCTCATGTTAGCTTTGATGGCCTCATAATTATTTTCTGAGTAAGTGAGCTACGCAAGCAAATGAAAGGCTGACTGGTGTTTTGAGCTACACTGCCCACTGTCATTGTATGATCGTGTCTGTGTCACACTGCCAACTGTCATTGTATGATTGCATCTGTGTCACGCCGCCAGCTATCGTTGTATGATCGTGATTGTGTCACATTGCCGACTGTCATTGTGTGATGGTGTTTGTGTTACACTGCCGACTGTCATTGTGTGATGGTGTTTGTGTCACACTGCCGACTGTCATTGTGTGATGGTGTTTGTGTCACACTGCCGACTGTCATTGTATGATGGTGTTTGTGTCACACTGCCGACTGTCATTGTGTGATGGTGTTTGTGTAGCACTGCCGACTGTCATTGTATGATGGTGTTTGTGTCACACTGCCGACTGTCATTGTGTGATGGTGTTTGTGTAGCACTGCCGACTGTCATTGTATGATGGTGTTTGTGTAGCATTGCCGACTGTCTTTGTATGATGGTGTTTGTGTAGCATTGCCGACTGTCATTGTGTGATGGTGTTTGTGTAGCACTGCCGACTGTCATTGTGTGATGGTGTTTGTGTCACACTGCCGACTGTCATTGTGTGATGGTGTTTGTGTCACACTGCCGACTGTCATTGTGTGATGGTGTTTGTGTGACACTGCCGACTGTCATTGTGTGATGGTGTTTGTGTGACACTGCCGACTGTCATTGTACGACCGTGTTTGTGCAACACCCATTGTACTGGCGGTCGGTCACACTGGCACACACCACAGTTCCTCGTTCACAGTAGGATGCGGAGAAGAAAAGAGAGAGAGAGGGAAAAAACAAAACAAAAACAAAGAAGAAGAAGAAGAGGCAACATGGGATTATGCAAAGCAAAAACCACGGACAATGGCCATCTGGGCTGTCAGCGGGAGGACCGAACAGACAGAGTTAGCAGGCACAATGAACCCTCCCCATTCGAACCCGTACGTTGCACTGCAAGGTGGCGCGGTCGGTCTGAAGTTGCATCAAAAGTTCACCGGGTGAAGGGTCATGACCGCAGGGAGATTAACTTGCCCCAGTGCCGTTAGTTGGGCAGAAACAGCGACCTGGCTTTACCCATCACTTTTCCCACCCATGCTTAGCACGTGACACGCTGAGAGTGTGCACCTGATTTAGTCGTTAATGCTCTTCTCCGAGCAGACAACTCGCGTCACTTCCTGCGTGTGAGGTTGCTGTAGTCTCAGGAGTAGGAGTGTGGAGTCCTACCCTGCAGTGTACGTGACGTACATGTTAGCCTCTATTACCTATCGTGGTGCGACGGGGATAATAATAATGATAATAAATCATTCTTATAAAGTGTTGTTGCTCGCTGCGCTGTGGAAACATCTTATGACAAACAACAACAACAGCAACAACAACAACAACAACAACAACAACAACAAAACCCACAACAACAACAAACAAACAAACCCACATTCACATACATTTCTAAAAAACAGAACCTTAAATATTGATATCTAATATTATCGCCTGTCAAACAATAACCATGTCTCACACACACACACACACACACACACACACACACACACACACACACACACACACACACACACACACACACACACACACACACAAAGTGACATTCGCACACTAATCTCTGCTCGTCCACTCAAATACAACAATTAATAAATGATTAATACTCTTTCCGATCTCTCATTCCCCCCCCCCCCCCACCCACCCCGTGCTCCCGGCCCCCTCCTCCGTTCATGTGCACCCGTCTACATTCAACAGCCACACACAGACATACCTTTTTCAGACAAAGTACTAGATTCTATTGGAAAGCCTGGGCAAACAAGGTTTTCAGGTCAGATTTTAACTGGGATAATGCTGGTACATTTCTTAGAGTTGAAATATTAGACTGGAGGGCAAAGCAACCCTCACAATTATTATTATTCATAGCTTTTATATAGCGCTATTCTCTGCACTCGAGCAGACTCACTGCGCTCATAGCGCATGTGATTCCGAATGAGTGACTGTATCCTTTTATAGCGCGTATTATTAATGTCCACTGAAGTGGTGTACTGACAGCGCTCTTTGGTTGTTGCATGGCTGGTACCACGTGGAACTGCAGCCGTATCGGGCGCGATTTCTCTGTACACCTTTCATGCATACATCAGTTCACAGTGTCACTTCATTCAAAGCCACATAGCTAGGGTGTCGGTGTGTTTAGCTGTAACCTGCCACCTGCGCTTTTGGCGGAATGACCGGGATCTTTTACGTGCTTCTGCGGTAACACAAGGATGGAACGGATATCTAAATAAGAGTCAACACAGAAAATTGACCCTGGAGAAAATTCTCCCGCCGCTCCTGCCGGGTCTCGAATCAGGGACCTTTCGATCATGAGTCCGACGCTCTAACCGCTGAACTATCACAGCTCCCCACAAGTGGCTTGCTTCTCGGAAGATCTGAAATGTTGAGGAGCTTGAGTCACTACCTGCGGGCACGAAGCCAAGCACGTAACACCATCGATCGCCTGGAGGAGAGAGACGTGGAAAGAGGAAGCACTAGACGATCTGCCTTGAAAGGACGAGAGAGGGCCATCGTCAATCAGACAAACATTGGAACTGTTTCAAACGCGACGTTGGGGAAACTTCTGAGAGACGGGGTGGGGCGCATATGAGCTTTTCCGAGCACACAGATGCCATCTTGAACTGAACTGAACTGAACTAATGAACTTTGCCAAAACAGTTATAGGGACAACTTCACTGCTTCAATTTACAACTGCATAGGCATCTTTTACCCGCGCAGCTAAAATCTCTCGGATCCGACATGATTTTTGTATTCATCGAGGGACAAAACGTTCGGGCTTGTGTCAATGCAACAATACGAGACAAAGAACAGCACTGAGCCCTGAGTGAGTCAGGGTCGAATGCGGGGCCATATCTGTGCAAAACAGTAGCAGATGACTGTCAGATTAAAACACCCGCCCTGACCAGTCAAAGAACTAACTGCACTGAGCCCTGACTGAGCCAGGATCGAATGCAGGGCCACCTCTCAGTAAAATACTACCCGATGGCTGTCAGGTTATTTAAACACCTGCCTTGACCACTCAAAGAGCCCTGAGTCAGGATCGAATGCAGGGCCACTTCTGTGTAAAGTACTATATGATGACTGTCAGGTTATATAAACACCTGCCTTGACAAGTCAAGGAGCCCCTAGTCAGGATCGAATACAGGGCCACCTTTGTGTAAAGTACTATCAGATGACTGTCATATTGAAACACCTGCCTTGACCACTCAAAGGACTGCACTGACTCCTAACTGAGCCACGATAGAATGCTGGGCCGCAGCTGTGTAAACTACTAGCAGATGACTGTCAGGTTATATAAACACCTGCCGTGACAGTCAAAGAGTTCTGAGTGAGTCAGGATCGAATGCAGCTGTGCAAAATACTATCCGATGACTGTCAGATTATCTAAACATCTGCCTTGACCAGTCAAAGAGTCTTGAGTTAGGATCAAATGCAGGGCCACCTCTATTTAAAATACTAGCCGAGGACTGCCAGGTTATATAAACACCTGCCTTAATCAGCAAGAGTCCTGATTGAGTCAGGATCGAATGCAGGGCCAGCTCTGTGTAAAATACTATCAGATGACTGTCAGGTTATATAAACACCTGCCTTAATCAGCAAGAGTCCTGATTGAGTCAGGATCGAATGCAGGGCCAGCTCTGTGTAAAATACTATCAGATGACTGCCAGGTTATATAAACACCCGCCTGCGGGGCCATATCTTTGTAAACTACTAGCAGATGACTGTCAGATTAAAACACCTGGCTTGACCACTCAAAGAACTGCACTGACTCCTAACTGAGCCAGGATAGAATGCTGGGCCACAGCTGTATAAAATACTAGGAGACCGTCAGGTTATATACACACCTGCCTTGACTGAGTCAGGATCCAATGCAGGGCCACCTCAGTGTAAAATACTAGCAGATGACTGCCATGTAAAAAACCACCCGCCTTGACCAGTTTCTCCTTGGTGTATTTCTGTGAATGCTCGCAGTTTATTTGTACATTGGGAGGATGGAAATGTAAACTTAGGGTATAAGCTATGTTCCAAACGCATAGGTATCTTTTACGTATGCAGCCAGAAGCACAAGCTAGGGCGTGAATTTTGTAGCACCGAGGGACGAAACATTCCTTTGTGCTTTTAGGCCATTTAAGATGACTGACCTATGAACAATACATTTTACTTCGGTGACAATACAGTTTTGTTTCACAAATTACACAAAATGTTTACGCATGTCTTAAAAACTAAACAAAACGAATAATAATAATAATTAAAAACAAACAAACAAACAAAACAAAAACAAAATTGACTGTCTCATTAAAATAAGATTTTTTTTTTTGGCTCGTGTGTTTTGACCTTGTTTCAAAGCGCTGGCAGGCAACTTTGTTTCGGATTGTGTTTATGACATATGTCCGAAACAATGACGTACCTCTGTGAGTGGAGCACGCGATATTTCTCAAAATTCAACACATAACACACATTAATAATTTATGCCAGAAGATAAACTGTTGTCAGCGCACAGTAAACTTCCATTCATTAATAAAAACCAGTTTAAACCAAACATTATTCCTTCTTTTCCTTCTTGCTGTCTTCTAGATTTTCCTCTGATTACTTCAGCATCGCTTTTCTCGTCTGTAAAATATATCCCACAGTTGATCCAGTGGCTTAGTGGACAGTAAGTAATGTCCTGTTGTAGTGTAGCGGGCTTTGGCTTAGAAACACGACCCAGCTACTTATGAAAACTAACACATATGTAAAGTATACCGGATGTAGTGACAAACACTGGTACTGCAAAATAAATGCACATGATTCGTGCATGTTAAATGATGACAGAGAGCAAACAATCGTTATATGACGAAGAAACAAAACAACGGGGGGAAAAACTTGATACTGCAAACAAAACAACAACAAATAAAAACACGAGAGAGAGAGAGAGAGAGAGAGAGAGAGAGAGAGAGAGAGAGAGAGAGAGAGAGAGAGAGAGAGAGAGAGAGAGAGAGAGAGAGAGAGAGAGAGAGAGAGACACGGAAAGAGGAAGAGAGAGCACTATAAAACAACCTACTTGACAAGTCCATATTGAGAATGTTGTGAAGCACCATGTTGAGAAGAGAGCAGACGCCAGACGAAGAGAACGGTTTACGCCGGTCGTTGTGTATCCTCGTCTGGTGTAGCCATCCCAACCAGCCCCACAACGGCACACTTAAAGCCTTGACTGAACTGCTGTAAATCCTTCCAGGAAGAAAAAAATGTTTCGTGAACAACTGAGGATTCAAAACCAAAATTCTAAAAATAAAGTCGTTAAACTGTATTGTGCTAACTTCACTTTCCTTATCTGTAGTGTAGGCAGTAAGCAGTCACATTTCGATGCGCTTATGTCCAATGATATCTCCTGGTTAGTTGTTGGTTAACTGCTTAGGACACATCGGTCTGGTTCTGCCACATGCACATGAACTTAAGTGCCGATCTATGTTTTAGTTAATGTTTACTGGTGAAGCTTCGGTGATGAATCAGAGTTAGGATACGAGTCACTGACAAACGGAGAAGAGTTTAAGTATTGAGCATTCGTCAGACAGCTATTTACTGCTTTCCACCGAGATAAATTTTTCACCAACCACTTGAAAATGTACCCATTCTTCTCGATGACAAACTGTGGTCGTGCACTCGACATCAGTCGCTGAACCGCTTGTCTTAACTTCAGATCAAGCGAACACAGGCTTTTGTTTTGTCTTGCAATTTACACGCACACAGGAAAGAGAAAACAAAAGACGCCCACTGATCAGCAGACACTAACACCAGCATCACCGTTGACAGACGTTTTCAATCCGCTCCGCAGGAACGACAGATCACGCAACCGTGGAGGTATTACATAGCCAGCGTAGGTCCAGGGGCGTGGCCACGATGCAAATCATCGTACTTACTGGGCGTGGATCTGCTAGCGTTGTCCCCCTCCGTTTTCGCCACCACGTGTGCGGCATGCAGGAGGAAAACAGCCGTTACAGAGCTTCGCACAGCTCAGCGTGCATAGTTACATGAACCGCTAATGATGTCACTTCCGTTGCAAGGGTGGCACGGGATGACACCGGAGTGTTCACGCTTAAACAGGTGAGCCCTTGAGCTGTGATTTGTTGCCTTACCGGTGCTTTCGTCCCACAGTTGTTCACGCTACTTGCACAAGGGCAGTCGACGGGTTCCTGCTATTTTACAACCAAGACCAGATCATTCTACAGATTGTCCCTAGTATGCTCTTAGCATCTGAGAACATTAAGCAAAATGAACTGAACTGAACCGGGTTCCTGTTGACGATTGCGGGCGCACATGGTGGAATGCCTGTCGGAGATATTGCGTTTAAATACTGCGAGGCATCAGTGTCGATACATAGACTGAATTAGACCAGCGTAGGCAGCGTTGAGGCCACTGGCTACACCTTGCTGAGGAATCTTTACCTTTCTCGAGCCAAAGCCAGGTACCTCAACTGGAAAATCAAGCGTGAGCGCTAACACTCAACCTCGTGCACATTTCGCTTGGTTTTTCCTTCGTTTTCTTCCTGTATACGATCAAGCTTCGAAAAATCGCTTCCCTACGCACCCAGGAAATCCACTTCAAAGCTTAAGACCACGGCTTGGGATTCTTCCTTTTAGGTTCCAGCGATTTATCATAAGCACCGTGTAAATAATCATCATGTCACCATGAGTGCCCGATATTCCAACACAGTTTGTTGAAATTGCCAGCAAGATATACCTCAAGGTCGTCGAATGTCTGACCATGCACGGACCGGACTACAGCGACGGGACAATCTGAATAAGACCGAACTGAGTCACCAGAAATTCAGCCAAAAACTGCACGTGGCACGAGAACTTGTAGTCGTGGGTGAATGCAGGTAACTGTCGAATCTCCAAACCTGTAATCTGAGACGAGAGTCTGGTAGAAACACTGGCCTCTCAGGTGTCAGAGTACGAATCCCAGCTGCATTAAAGGTGACGGCACTTTAAAAAAAAATCTGCAACAAGGATGATTGCTGTCGTTCTAAAACAAGATCCAAACACCTTAAAGGTTAAAAAAACGCTTCTTTATTAGGACAGAACACAACGTGCAAATTTCGGTGTAATCCCCTTTTTCAAGCGTCAACACAACACTTAAAAATGGTGAAAAATATAATTAAATGCAGGCTACTTGTTCGTTTTTCTTTGTGGTATTTAAAAAAGCAGATAATTAGCCTACATTTAACTTTTTTCACCGTTTAAGTGTTGTTTTGACGCTTGAAAAGGGGCTTACCGTGACAATTCGCACGTTGTGTTTTGTCATATTAAATAAGCAATCTATTTAACCTTTTAGGTGACGACACTTGTCAGCACTTTGGAAACACGTAACGTTGAAACTACCGATCAGCCAGCACTACAGGTGGAACTCAGGCAAAAAGCTAATTCGGCTGTAGCAAGATTTGCGGTGTGACTTCAACGATGACCTACTGGCCGGGTGACTGAAAGTCACCGAGATTGCTGGGGCTAAAGGAACAGAAAGGGTCGGCAGAAACTAACCACTCATCCGACAACTGCGTATCACGCTCCGGACAAAGCGGCATGAATGAAACTCGCCAACACACACGCAGTCTGCTTGCAAGGAAAGCCGGAGCAGCGAAGTGGCGAGTTGTTAAAGTACAGATTAAAGAACACATTTTTTGTCGGGAACTTGACACTCGAGCATGACCATACACAAAACGGGGCACCACAACAAGTCACTCATGCCTCAGGGATTGGACAAGGCCGCAATAAATTATATCCCTGTTGAACAAGCCGCAACGAATGCGCATGCAGCGTCCGTCCATACAACTAGACAGCACGCACACGCGACAGTGCCTGCATCATTAGTGGACCTTGACAAGAGCGTAAGCTGATTATTAGAACCTACTGTGCATGAATGGGACGGTGCGGACTCCCGCTACAGCTTAAGGTCCGTGACGAGAGGCTTCGCTGCTGAAAGCGCCGGTGGAGACAGTTTTCACCGGGACAAGGCCGCAACGCACTGTGGATTAGTGTCCCCCGTCCAACCGCCACCCTCCACCCTAGAAAGCGGCAAGATCCATTGCCCTTCCTCAACAGCCGTGTCTAGAGGGAGGGATGTAGGCCGTTAATCGTCGCTTGCCAACCAGGCTCTCTCTCTCTCTCTCTCTTGCTTTCTCTCTGTTGATCGTTCATTCTGTTTGTCTCGCTGTCTGTCTGTTTGTGTGTCTGCCTCTCTTACTATCTCTCTGTTGATCGTTCATTCTGTCTGTCTGTCTGTCTGCCTCTCTTACTATCTCTCTGTTGATCGTTCATTCTGTCTGTCTCGCTGTCTGTCTGTCTGCCTCTCTTACTATCTCTGTTGATCGTTCATTCTGTCTGTCTCGCTGTCTTTCTGTTTGTCTGTCTGTCTGCCTCTCTTACTATATCTCTGTTGATCGTTCATTCTGTCTGTCTTGCTGTCTGTCTTTCTGTCTGCGTGCCTCTCTTGCTATCTCTCTGTTGATCGTTCATTCTGTCTGTCTGTCTCTCTTGCCATCTCTCCGTTGATCGTTCACTCTGTCCATTTGGCTGTCTGGCTGTCTCGCTCTCTCTTGCGTTCTCTCTGTTGATCGTTCACTCTCTCTGTCTCTCTATATCTCTCTGTCTCTGTCTCTCTGTCTTTCAATAATGCCTGTAATTTGATATCTATTCATCAGTAGCTGAGCAAGGACTAGTTGTTAGACAGGTTTTTGACTGAACCTAAACTACAATCCTTGTAAAATAAAGTTTTCGAGTTCGAGTTCGAATTCTCTCTGTCGGTCTCTGTCTGTCTGTCTGTCTGTCTCTACCCTTGTAGTATAGCAAGGACTGGCTGTTAGGTCAAAATGGACCTAACGCTACTATCCTTGAGTATTAAGTTTTTATTTATTTTTTAGTTCGAATTCCCCCTCGTTTATCTCTGTTGATTCCTCTGTGTCTGTCTGTCTGTCTCTCCGTCTGTTGCTCTCTCTCTCTTTCATTCTGTCTCCCTTTTTGTCCCTTTCTTTCCCTGGTTATTACAGCGCTGTGCATGTTTCGATGTCTCTGTGTCCGTCAGCAAGCTTACTTTTACTGCTAGGAGCCACTGCGTAGCAATCAGTAAGAATACGCAGAACAGTTCTTTGCTTTGTTCCAAACATTACTAAATGAAATAAATATACCCTATGATATTCCCATAGCTTTTAAACATAGCAAGTTGCCGCCAAAGTAAATTTTGGCTCTGAACTCTTCAGCGGGGTATTTCGCGACGTGATTTATCACCTCAACACGATTTGTCACGTCGGAATGACAAATCGTGCTGCAGAACGTTGCGGGTGACAAATTGTGTCGGAGTGACAAATCGTGTCGGAGAGACAAATCAAGTTGCAAAGGACATCAGATCGGTGTGAGCAATGTTTTGAATGACAACATCTGTTGCGTGTCTGATTATCGACTGCGTAAATTACAAATAATACGGAAGGATACACAATTAGAGTAAAACAAAGTTTGACTCAGTCAAGCATACAGCAGCTCATTCAGGCTAACACACTGTGAAATTAACCCATGCTCTCACACTGAAAAACAACACGCTGATATCTAATGCTAAAACACAAGCTATAATAATAATGTACTCTTTTATGTGCTATTTCTCCAGATTGGAGCCTTTATCCCATTACAAAGCAAAATACCAAAGCACAGTCAAACCGAACTTCACGCACGCACGCACTCACGCACGCACGCTCGTACGCACGCACAGGCGCACGCGCGCGCGCGCGCACACACACACATAACACACACACACACACACACCACACACACACATACACACACACACACACACACACACACACACACACACACACACACACACACACATAACACGCACACACACACGCACACACACACACACACACACACACACACACACACACACACACACACACACACACACACACACACACACAGTCAATAGGATAGCTTGAAGACATGAGATTTCAAAGATGATTTTAAAGATATGAGTGTTTTTAATGATCTAATTTCGCAAGGGAAAGGGTTCCAGACAGACGGTGCTGCATAAGAAAACGGTCTCTGTCAAACCGAGTTCGTCCTCACAGGCGGAAGACAAAGAACAGAAGTATTAGAAGAAGAGTGTAGCCATTATAGTAAAATACATTTTATGATGATGGCTTGTGCGCGTGTATCAACACTCGTACAGCGTTTTTAGTTTTAGCTTTCCGAGGCGTTCTTGAAGACCTTGCCTGTTCTTAAAGGGCCTGTTCTTGTTCTTCAGGGGTCTGTTCTTGTTCTTAAAGGGCTTGTTCTTCAGGGGCACAATTCCACGGTGATCGAGGGTGAGTCGAGATCCTAGTAAATAAAACTGCGTCTCTGACGAACAGCAGTCTGTGTGTGTTCCCTTCGTGAGATTAAAATTCAAGCGTTGCGTAATCTCTGTAGAAACCAAGAGCACGCCTAATTACAAAATTTACGTGTTCGTGAAGAATGTAGAGGTCAGACGCATAA
>OY757550.1:18046964-18079296 GCA_963584105.1 Alviniconcha strummeri | reverse complement strand
AGCAGGTATACGGGTTGTGTGCATAGAGATGGATTGACTGCGTCGAGCTCAATTTGCTGCTTATAGGCGGTGGGCTCATTTACATGTAGTTAAACACACACACACACACACACACACACACACACACACACACGCAGGCACGCACGCAGGCACGCACGCACGCACGCCCGCACGCACGCCGCACGCACACGCGCACGCACACAACACACACACGGCATGCAACACACACACACACACACACACACACACACACACACACAACACCGCATGCACACACACACACTCACACACATACACTATGCACACACAGCGTACACACACACACAACATACATACACGCACACATGCGCGCGCGCACACACACACATGCACACACACACAACACACACAAACACACACATTCGCTCACACACACACAAGCACACACACACACACACACACCCACACACACACACACACACCACACACACAAACATCAAAAACCTCACCAACAATACATCCACTCAAACTTCAAACCGCCCCAACAACAAGATACAACAAACACATACAGTACCTACACCATAGAACAACAAATACACACAACAACCAAACTGTAGTAAAAAACACCAGACAAACAAACAAACAATGTCAGTAGTTAGACTGGCCGGTGCCTATATACAATGGCGCGAGGATAGGGAGTGTGGAGACAGCGTAAGTAAATGTAATTTTACAGTACCAATATTATTTTTGGACAAAATTCTGAAATATGAGTAGGCAGTCGCTCATTTGTGTAATTAAATCATCATCATCATAATGATAATACATTACATTCATAATAATACATTCATCATACGCTCCTCAACTCCCTGAGCGCTCACATGATACATATTAATCTAAATATGATATTCTATACAACAGTACAATCAGTTGTTGCTGGTTGCAGCCTTGAAGACGTCGAAGGGAGACAACATTCTGAACGGGAACGGGCAGTTGCGCCCCTTGGGTCAGTACGATGGGGCGGGCACGAACTTTGACTACAGACGGCGGTCAGGGAGGTCGTGTCGTGTCCGGGGCCTGTATCTTCGCTGATGGGCCGCTACTGAACCCGTAGAAGTGCAGGTGAGTTGGGCTGTGTCTGGTTGTCTTCCTCTGGTGTTTTTGCTGTCTCTGTGGGTCTGTGTCTGTTTCTCTCTGTGTCTGTGTCTGTCTCTTATCTCTCTTGTTTGTCTCGGTGTGTCAGTTTGTCTGCTCTCTGTCTCTCAGTCTCTCTCGCTTTCTCTTTCTGTCTCTCTCTGTCCCTGTCGTCCTGTCCTGTCTGTCCTCTGTCTGTCTGTCTGTCTGTCACCTAAATCAAAATACGCAACAACAACAACAACAACAAAAACATGCACACACACACACACACACACACACACACACACACACACACACACACACACACACGCACACACACACACACACACACACACGCACACGCACGCACTCACGCACGCACGTACACACACACACACACACACACACACACACACACACACACACACCACACACACTCGGAGAGAAGAAAGAAACTGTATTGTAATGGATCGATGCATGTTAATGAAAAAAAGCCCCACAGTGACGAGCTTGCAAAAACAAAAAACAACAACAACAAATAAAAAAAATAAAAAAAGAAAAAGAAAAAAAGAAACAAACAAATCAAAACTTTAACTAAAAGAATTGCTCACTTACTAACAGCTATCCTGTCGCTGCTGCCGTGCCCTACACACCCAAGCCTCGCTTTCCGGCACCATTCCTCCAAGGAAAGGATGTGGGTAAGCGATGCTTGGAGTATGTGATAGCGTATCGTCTCCGTTAACACCCTCCCTCTCCCCACCACCCCACCTCCGTTGCAGTTGCTGTACTACGACCGGAACCCAGGCATCATGTACCACTTCACGGTACCGCAGGACACAGCGGCGGCTGTCATGAGCGCCGCCAACTCCACCCACAACCGCCGCCACCAGCAACCACCACGACCGCACACCACCCCCACCGCAGAACGGACCGCCTGCCGGCAGAGGGAAAGAAGGAGGACAAAGCCATCAACTCCCAGCCCAGCATCAGCATCAAGCACATGTCTTCACCGAAACGGACTCGAACCCCCCACCGTGAGAGACACAAAAAGCCTGACGACAAAAAGCTGGGCTCCCTGTCGCTGGCCTCCGCCCCCGGACGTCACCACGGCGTCTCTCAGAGACGCGCCTTCCTTCCGGAGAGAGCCGCTGGCTCCCAGCTCTATAAGCCGACGACCTCAGCGCCAGCAGCGACACCACCGACGGCGAAGACCTTCGTTATCCGCGGGATCAGCAGCAGCAGCCCCGGAGAGCCCCAACCAGCCCCGGCCCTCCGTCATACCCAGGCAAGCCAGCGCCCCCCGGTACGTGCCACCCGAGCAGGAAGGGGCGCCCATCGAGTACCGGCACTACTACCACGTCGACCCCAACGACTACCGCTCTCTGCAACACACAGCGGGGTTCTCGGGCCTGGACAGCACTGTGGGGTCCCGCCTTGCACGCACCGAGGTGCTAGGGGCGGGAGGTGGAGGGGGGTGGCGGAGGAGCGGAGGCCTTGCTGAAGCCTAACATCATCCCAGCCACCAGGCACACCCGGAGGAGGTGGGAGCCGGTCGGGGCCGGGGACAACGTCATCGACAACAGCGTCAGCGCCGTGGGGGGCGTGCCGCTGTCCGTGCCGGCGTCCGGCTACTTCGCCTGGGCCATTTCCGGTTTCTCGTCCTGCTCTGAGCCTTGTGGTGGAGGTGAACACCTTACGGTTATTAGGCCATTTCCGGTTTCTCGTCCTGCTCTGAGCCTTCTGAGCACCTTACGGTTACTGAGAGAGAGAAAATGCCTTGCCGTTTTTGTGTTTTGTTTTGTTTTGTTTTTGTTTTGGGGGGGGGGGGGGTGAGGGGGTATTTTTAACCGTCAGAAGAGAGAGTGGGTGAATGAATGGATGAAGGGTTGAATAAAAAAAAGAATGAGAGAAGGACTGAATAAGACAATTACACAGACTTGACCAGTGAGCGTTGTCAACAGGTACCGTACCCATATGACAGTACCTCTGTTGAACTTGATCATTGTCCTCGGGTCTCAGCAGGGGTACTGTCTGCTGTGTACCTGAGAACAAGGCTCACTGGTGAGATCTCCACAGCAGACAGTACCTCTGTTGGGACTTGACCATTGTTCTCAGGTACCCAGAAGATAGTACCTCTGTTGAGCTTGACCGATGAGCGTTGTCCTCAGGTACCCAGCAGACAATGCCTCTGTTGAAACTTGACCATTGACCTCAGGTACCCAGACGACAGTACCTCTGTTGAATTTTGATCCATGAGCGTTGTCCTCAGGTACACAGAAGACAGTACCCCTGTTCAAACTCAGGTACCTAGAAGACAGTACCTCTGTTGGACTTGACCATTGTCCTCAGGTACCCAGCAGGCTGTACCTCTGAACTTGACCATTGTCCACAGGTACCCAGGAGACAGTACCTCAGTTGACTTTTGAGCAGACAGTGCCTTGTTGAGACTTGACCAATGAGCGTTGTCCATTGTTGAGACTTGACCAATGAGCGTTGTCCATTGTTGAGACTTGACCAGTGAGCGTTGTCCATTGTTGCACTTGACCAGTGAGCGCTGTCCACAGGTACCCAGCAGACGGTGGTGGTATGTATGAAGAGCGACACCCGTGTCGTGGTGATGGCCGAGAACTGCGACATCAACGCCAGACCGACGTCCACGACTGTGGAGTGTAACACTCAGCCCTGCGAGGCCAGGTCAGTTCCAGAGGAGGTGGACGTGGGTGTGACTCTCGTTGAAAACTGATGGCACGAAATCCCGTCTCTTCGGACAAGAGCAAGAGTAGCCACACATGCACAGACACATACACGCACGAAACCTTACGCACACAGAAATAATTGCATACACGCACGCATGGATGAATGTAAGCAAGTGCGTGCTTGCATGTACGCGCGCGTGCACACACACACACACACACACACACACACATACACACACACATACGCACTACACACACACACACACACACACACACACACACACACACACATACACACATACACATACGCACTACACACACACACACACACACACACACACACACACACACACACACACACACACACACACCCATAGACCCAACACCCCTCCCTGACGAAGCGCCCTGTGCCTGCTGTCCCTGTGCAGGTGGACGAAGCAGGCGTGGAGCGAGTGCAGCGTGACGTGCGGTCACGGAGTGCAGACCCGCACAGTGGAGTGTCAGCAGCGCATCTCGCCCACCCTCCACCTCAGCGTCTCCGCCGACCGCTGCACCGACCGCAAGCCGCCCGTCACGCAGTTCTGCCGCCGCCCGCCCTGCTTCCAGTGGAAGCTGTCCAACTGGACCAAGGTGGGCGCCTCTGTGGTTGCACGTTGCAAATGTCGACTTCCGGCCTGCTCTTCCTGTGTCTGTCACCCTTGTTGTTGGTGGCGGTGGTGGTGTCGGTGGTTGTTGTTGTGTGTGTGTGTGTGTGTGTGTGTGTGTGTGTCGGCGAGACGGAGAGAGAGAGAGAGAGAGAGAGAGAGAGAGAGAGAGAGAGAGAGAGAGAGAGAGAGAGAGAGAATTCAGCATATTCAACCTGGTAGTGTCACTATATATCCCCACACACCACAGTTGCTGAACCGATGGTGATGCACGGCTGTCTATGTCTCTGTCTTTGACGTGTTCAGTGTTCCACACACTGCAACTACGCTAACTCTGAATAGGCCTAAGTCTTTCAGCATATTGAAGCTGGAACTTGTAACCGGATTACCATTCACTTAGTTGATGAAACGATTGTGTTGCGCGGCTGTATATGTTTGTCTTGGTCTTTGACGTGTTCAGTGTTCCACACACTGCAGCTGCTATCAGCCATATATAAATCATTCAGCATATTGAGCCTGGAACTGTTGGTCACTAGACCCCACACGGCCACTGTTGGTAAATCATTGTATTGCACGGCTGCCGGTCTATGTTCCTGGAACGTGAGCCGGTTTGGCCTAGCGGTAAGGCGTTAGGTTGGTATGCGGAAGGACCTCGGTTCGATACCGCTTCGGCTCTCCTTTCTCTTCAAAAAGGTTGTGGTTTGTGGACACAGTCCTGTGACTTTGTCCATCACTTCCTACTGCAACATTCAAATGGCTCTCATCGCTGCCCATCTTAATGCAGGAATCATTCTGGTGGTGACAGTGTAGCGATAGGTATATAATCTCCCTCTCCCCCCACCTCCATACCCCCTTCCGCCCCCTCTCCCCGTCCCTAATAAGCCTTGTGGTTTGTGTGGACGTTAAGCGTCATGTTTACTTACTTACTGAGCCTGGAACTGTCACTGTATAGATCCCCCCCACACCACAGTTGATGAAACGACTGTCTGTGTCTCTGTGTGTTGGACGTGTTCAGTGCTCCACGCACTGCGGACTGGGAGAGCGCACGCGGATGACGTCATGCGTCAACGGGGAGGGGGAGGTGGTGCCGGACTCGCGTTGCACCCTGGGACGGCCCAAGACCCGCGAAATCTGCGACATGGGCTCCTGCGCCAGGGGCTGGTACTACACGCGCTGGTCCAAAGACGTGAGTGCTGGAAGTGTCGGTAACGAAGGGCCAATGGCTGGTGTGCGAGAGACAGACAGACAGACAGAATGAGTGGTGTAAGTGATAGAGAGCCAGTGGCTGACAAGAGAGAGAGAGAGAGGGCGAGAGCCTCTATGCGTATATTCAATGTATACCATGTATTATTCTATTACGATGCTGCAGCATTCACCGGAGTGTGGGAGCAGGACTCACAAAGTGCACTGTATATTGTGTTCTGTGATGTTTCAGTGTTCACCGGATTGTATAGGCAAAAGTCGCAAGGTGCACTGTGTAGAGTATATTCCATTATAGAGAGGTGTCATATTGCAGTAATATTGCAATATATTGTGATGTTGCAGTGTTCACCAAAGTGTGGGGGCAAGACCCACAAGACCCGCAAGGTGCACTGCATTTTGTATTGTAGTGTACTGTGATGTTGCAGTGTTCACCAAAGTGTGGGGGCAAGACCCACAAGACCCGCAAGGTGCACTGCATTTTGTAATATAGTGTAGTGTACTGTGATGTTGCAGTGTTCACCTGAGTGTGGCGGCAAGTCCCACAGGACCCGCAAGGTGCACTGTGTGTTGTAGTGTATTTTGATGTACTGTGATGTTGCAGTGTTCACCGGAGTGTGGCGGCAAGACCCACAGGACCCGCAAAGTGTACTGTGTACTGTGATGTACTGTGGTGTTGCAGTGTTCACCGGAGTGTGGCGGCAAGACCCACAAGGTGCACTGTGTATTGTATTGTACTGTGATATACTGTGATGTTCATCAGAGTGTGATGGCAAGACCCACAAGGTGCACTGTGTATTGTATTGTACTGTGATGTACTGTGATGTTCATCAGAGTGTGATGGCAAGACCCACAAGGTGCACTGTGTATTGTATTGTACTGTGATGTTGCAGTGTTCACCGGAGTGTGGCAGCAAGTCCCCACAAGACCCGCAAGGTGCACTGTGTGTTGTAGTGTATTTTGATGTACTGTGATGTTGCAGTGTTCACCGGAGTGTGGCGGCAAGACCCCAAGACCCGGAAGGTGCACTGTGTATTGTAGTGTGATGTACTGTGATGTTGCAGTGTTCACCGGAGTGTGGCGGCAAGACCCACAAGACCCGCAAGGTGTACTGCGCAGCAGAGGACGGGGGCACGTTGCCAGGCGACAGGTGTCCCGCTGACCAGAAGCCGCGCACCCGCAGAGCCTGTGGCACGGCCAAACCCTGTGGCGGCAAGTGGTTCTCTGGACCCTGGTCTGAGGTCAGTCAGCCACACTGCCCGCCCCGCCATCATCACCACTGTACCATCCTTATTAGCGTCGACAGCATCGGTGATATCATCGCCGTGGGCATCATCACTGCACTATCCTTATTAGTGTCGTTACCATCAGTGATGTTTTTTCCTTGGTCATCATCATCATCCCCATTCTGTCATTACTCTAATCACCACCACCAGCAATCATCATCATGATCATCACTAGACAATCGTTATTAGCATCGTTAGCATCAGTGATGTCATCGTTGTGGTCGCCATCATCATTGCGCAATCCTTATTAGCATCGTTAGCATCAGTGATGTCATCGCCGTGATCATCATCACTGGACACTCTTTGTTAACATCGTTAGCATCGGTGATGTCATCGCGGTGATCATCATCATCATCACTGCACCATCCTTGTTAGCATCGTTAGCATCAGTGATGTTACCGTCGTGGTCGGGTCGTCATCATCACCATACTGTCATTACTGTAATCACCAACACCTCCAGTCATCATCACTGCTGCACTTTGTCATCATTGTCATCGCCGTCACCAGTTTTGTATTTCTCACATGCCCATGTAGAGAACCGGGTTTTTAGCTACGCTTGCTTGCACTTTGTTTTATCTTTGGTTTTGAATTTGCACCGAGTGGCGACATTTTGATTGAGACTGACCGATACTGGTCACACACACACACGCTCATGTAGACTCGCATACACGTAAACACGCGTGCGCAACTGCACGATAACACATGCACAATAACACACTTACACACGCGTGCACTTGACACCCCCGCCCCACCTCCACCCCACAAGTCACGTACACACGGGCGCGCATGCATACACACACACACACACACACACACACACACACACACACACACACACACACACACACACACACACACACACACACTCACTGCGGTTCACACATTCACTCGCTCACTCACTCACTCACACGCTCTCTCTCTCTCTCTCTCTCTCTCTGACACACAACACGAAACACAACACACACACGCACGCACGCACGCACGCACGCACGCACGCACGCACGCACGCACGCACGCACGCTAACGGCAACTGCTGACTGTGGTTTGCATTTTCCCTCCAGTGCAACTCGACGTGCGGCGAGGCGTGGCGGTCACGTGACGTGATTTGCATGAAGAAACACGGGCGCCGCCTGTGGGGCGTGGTGGGCAAAGAGAACTGCCTGAGGAAAGAACGACCACCTGCCAGGGAGCTGTGCGCGCACTTACCTCCCTGCCTTCCCGAGTGGTACATGACCCACTGGTCCCAGGTAATGGATTAATCACCATGTCTGTTCAGTGTTGCTTTAGGTCAGCAGAGGTCGTACGGACTATTAGGGACATGATGCCCAGGATGTCCACCTCAATTTTACACAGCTCCTGAGCTCTGATTTCGGTAGTTCGAGTTCAGTGTTGCTTTACGTCTACAGAGACTGTACGGACTATTAGGGACGGGGAGCCCAGGACGTCCACGTCGACTTCCACACAGCTCCTGAGCTCTGAGAACCCAGTCTTCTCTGTCATGCGTTGCTGGCGGCGTTGGTAAAACGCGTGTCATAGAGAGGTTACAGGGCCGCCAATCACTCGAACAGTTTCCCGTGTGGGCTTGCGGAATAAAACAGGTCACCCTGCTCATAGCCATAAGCGATTTCAGAAGCAGGTTCCCGGGATGAGTGTCTGCGGAATACAGATAGGTACCAAAATATGTCACTGTAAGTAAGTAAACATGGTGCTTAACATCCACAGAAACCGCAAAGCTCATCAGGGACAGGGAGAAGGGGGGGGGGGGGGAGGGGGGGATAGAAAAAGGATATTATACACCTATCGCTACACTGACACCACCAGAATGACACCTGCATTAAGATGGGCAGCGATGAGAGCCATTTAAATGTTTCATTAATTGTGAGGGACAAAATCACAAGACAGTGTCCGTAGACCACAACTTTTGAAGAGAAAGGATAGCCGAAGCGGATTCGAACCGAGGTCCCTCTGCTTACCAGCCTAACGTGTTATCCTTACCGCTAGGCCAAACCGGCTCACAATATGTTACTGTTTTATTTGTCCTGCTTATATGCCAACCCGATATCTGAGGACATTAAGCCCCATTCGCATTGCAGCTTTACTGTGCATTGATGGGTGGATGGTTGATTGGTTTTTAACGATGTCACAGTGAATTGGACAAACATGGGAGTTAGTGACTTGGTGTGCTTTGAGCCGGTGTAAAATAGTTCTGACTAACGCCCCCTGTCAACCGCATAGGGTCACCTCGGGTCAAATCATATTGTGCAAAACCGGCCCGGATCCCATCTGGATGGCCTGGTCAGGGTTTGGCCAAACGCATCTGGTCCAGAAGCAAGCCGGTGTGCAAGAATCATCGGGCTCGTTTCTGGCAGAACACAACCGGCCCGCTTCCAGTGTCCCACTTTCAGACTCGGCTGCGGTCTGCCACCGACGGCCCGGATCATAATTATTGTGCAAAACCAGCCAGGATCCGATTTAGGTTCTGGCTGACTGTGTCAGGTCAGGTTTTGGCCAAACGGATCTGGTCCGGAAGCAAGCCGGTGTGCAAAGATCATCTGGCTCGCTTCTGGCCAACGCTTCCGATTAGAGCCGATACGGATCGGATCTGGCAGGTTTATTATGGGAAATAACTAATGTGGCCCGTGTCTGTGTGTTTCTAGTGCTCCAAGCCATGCGGCACGGGGAGCAAGACTCGTGAGGTGAAGTGTCTGGACTCCGCCCTGCAGCCGAGTCTTCACTGCAATGCCAAACGACGACCGCAAGAGCGACGAGCGTGCAACAGACATTCCTGTGATGACCACCCCCACGACGTCCTCGACTACGACGGCGATCTGGCTAGCAGCAGCCGCCGTCGTCACGCTAACGACTACGACAACAGACCTCTGGAACCCCGACCCCCGCAGCGCCTGCAGGAGAGTACGAGCGCCAACATCACGTTCGACAGTTACCATAGAGACGGCAGGGCGAGGCAGCCGTTGGCGCTGACGGCGGCGTTGGCCCCTGCCGAGATCAGCCTGCAGCAGGATTTCAGGAGTAAGTTCTGGAACTCTCTTTCTCTGCCAGGCATTTGTCTTCTCTCTCCTCAAGTCAGAACTGAAAAGCCATCTCTTCTCTTCAGCATACTAATCTGTTGTTTTCTTTCTTCTGATTCTACTAACCCATCATCCGTAATGCATGTGTTTGTTTGTGTGTGTTTGTGTGTGTGTGTGTGTGTGTGTGTGTGTGTGTGTGTGTGTGTGTGTGTGTGTGTGTGTGTGTGAGTGTGCGCACGTGCGTGCGATCTTCTCCGTATTAGTGTGCTAGGTGCGTTATTTAAGATCAAAATCTCTACTGTGGAAAAGCTCACTTTCGGCAGGGGATTATTTTCTCTATTTAATATGCTTACAGAGACTCCGGCAACCCCCGATTTTGTTGTATGCTTCAGTGACTAAGTAAATAACTTGATGTTTATGCCCAGTCAACACCAAGATGCTTGCTTACTTACTCCCTGTCGGATACAACCAAACTGCCGGAGTCTTCGTGACCTTGGTGTGCATTCAAGTACAAAGGCATACTACAAAATCCTTGGTGTACTTGTTTCCACTCGCACAGGTGCCATGGGGGACCACGACGACCCCAGCTACAGCCGTCATCACAGACGAAGACATCAACACCATCAGCACCGTCAGTACCCCGACTCCCAGCAGCAGACTCGCCAGCAGCACCACCAGAGTCGCTACAACCACCGAGACAAAGAAGACGACGACGACAGGACGGAGGACACGGGGCTGGCAACCAGACGCAGAAACGAGGCTGAGGAAGAGGAGGAGGAGGTGGTGGAGGAGGGGTGCACGGACCGCCCCAACTCCCGCTGGTGCCTGTTCGTCAGCCAGGCCAGACTGTGCGGGTACGGCCACTACAAGAGACGGTGCTGTCTGACCTGCAGCAAGTACAACCTGCACCACTGATAGCGAGACTTTAGCTGGCTTTGTTTTTTCTTTTTTCTTTGTTTTTTCTTTTTTAAAGGGGGGACAGGGGCAGGGTGTTTACTTGACACAGGAACTGGCTAGTAGCCAGCTGTGGACTTCAACGCCTGGCTGTTCTGAGGCTGCAGAGAGCGTGCTGGCGTTTGGTCGGACGGTCTGCGGAGAGGAATTAGCTAGCTACGAGAGTGAGCTTTGAACCTGACTGTCTGCGGAGAGGAATTAGCTAGCTACGAGAGTGAGCTTTGAACCTGACTGTCTGCGGAGAGGAATTAGCTAGCTACGAGAGTGAGCTTTGAACCTGACTGTCTGCGGAGAGGAATTAGCTAGCTACGAGAGTGAGCTTTGAACCTGAATGTCTGCGGAGAGGAATTAGCTAGCTACGAGAGTGAGCTTTGAACCTGAATGTCTGCGGAGAGGAATTAGCTAGCTACGAGAGTGACCTTTGAACCTGACTGTCTGTGGAGAGGAATTAAACTACAAGACTGAGTGAGCCTTGAACCAGACTGTCTGTGGAGAAGAATTAATCTACAAGACTGAGTGAGCCTTGAACCAGACTGTCTGTGGAGAAGAATTAATCTACAAGACTGAGTGAGCCTTGAACCAGACTGTCTGTGGAGAAGAATTAATCTACAAGACTGAGTGAGCCTTGAACCAGACTGTCTGTGGAGAAGAATTAATCTACAAGACTGAGTGGGCCTTGAACCGGACTGTCTGTGGAGAGGCATTAAGCTACAAGACTGAGAGCCTTAAATCTACAATCTAGCGGTTGCACTGTTTAGATTGTGTGAGTGTTTGGTTTGTATCGGCGAAGCTACAGAAAAGACAGCCGTTGATTGTGTGAGCGTTTGGTTTAATGTATCGGCTAAGCTACAGAGAGTCGACAGTACTGTGTGAGTGTTTGGTTTGTATCGGCAAAGCCAGAGGGTGTGGAGAGCAGCGGCAGGTGGAGAGTTTAGCTGGCGTGGAAAACAGGAGGGTTCCCTGGATGGACATCGGATGGACCGACCATTGGGTCTGCCGCTGCCTAATCATCTACTGAACCCTGGCATTGGATCAGCCGTCAAGCCAAGTCGAGAACAATGGGTCAGGAAAAACGGAGGGCAAAGGCCAGGAAAGCGGAGAGCAAAGGCCAGGAAAGCGGAGGGCAAAGGTCGGGAAAGCGGAGGGCAAAGGCCAGGAAAGCGGAGGGCAAAGGCAAGGAAAGCGGAGGGCAAAGGTCGGGAAAGCGGAGGGCAAAGGTCGGGAAAGCGGAGGGCAAAGGTCAGGAAAGCGGAGAGCAAAGCAAAGGCAAACGTTCTGCCTTACTCTGCAGGTCTGTGCCGATGATTACTGTGCCCAGACCGCAGTACTTTGCTGTCGTGCCGGTCACTGAAACAGGAGGTCCTGGCGGCTGCGGCTGGGTGCTATACGTCTTCGTGTCACAACAAGCAAATCGTTCTCTCTTCCTCTGCAGTGACCACAGGTCTATGACGCTGAGACCGCAGGTCTCTGAAGACTGCAGGTCTCTGAAGCTGTGACGTAATTCAAGCATGTGGCACTGTGACGTGATGCAGGTCTGTGAAGCTGTGACGTAATTCGGGTCTGTGATGCTAAGACTGCAGGTCTATGATGCTGTGACGTAGTGCAGGTCAGTGATGCTGTGACGTAGTGCAGGTCAGTGATGCTGTGACTGTCCATCTGTGATGCAGTCTTTCGTAAATTTGGTGAGAGGGAAGACCCCTAAGGTCCTGTGACGGTGTGCTTCTTCCTGTAAAGCAGATCGTTATATACTTCACTGAGTGACTTGAGTGATGACTGTAGAGACGACTGCTTCAGAGAGATGACAACAGTGAGTGTGCTTTCCGCTGTCGCATGCGTTAAACCACGCTGATTTGTGCAAGACAAAACTGTTGACAGGTCCGTGTGACCTTGTGACTGGACAAGCTGAAAGTGACTTTATTTTTCGTTTTCTTTTAGTCCGTTAAGGCTGTTTTGTTCTGTACACCAGTGACAGAGTTGTTCTGTACCCCGGTGACAGAGCTGTTAGCTCTGTACACCAGTGACAGAACTGTTAGTTTTGTACACCAGTGACAGAGCTGTTAATCCTGTACACCAGTGACAGAGCTGTTAATCCTGTACACCGGTGACAGAGCTGTTAGTTCTGTACACCAGTGGCAGAGCTGTTAGTCCTGTACACCGGTGACAGAGCTGTTAGTTCTGTACACCAGTGACAGAGCTGTTCTGTACCCCGGTGACAGAGCTGTTAGCTCTGTACACCAGTGACAGAGCTGTTAGTCCTGTACACCAGTGACAGAGCTGTTAATTCTGTACACCAGTGACAGAGCTGTTAGTTCTGTACACCAGTGGCAGACATTTAACGGCCGCCTGAACTTTTAAACCCGGTATCAAACTGAAGAAAAAAAACTTGTGCGGCGGATGTGACTGATCGCATGCATCAACCACAGCGAAGAGAATCCTTTGGTGGAATTAGCCCCCCACCCCCCCTCCCACGCTAGTTGGAGGAACTATAAGACACCAGAGCAGCCAAGCTTCCAATAAAACACGTGGGTACATTTACAGGAGCACTGTGTCTGCGCTAGCAAAGCTGTGCTTGAAATTCTCAATTCTTGAGTGCATGAGACTCGTCCCTTTGAAGTGCGAGTAGTTCGGCGTGCTTTCCTTTCCAGCCCCCCCCCCACCCCCCCCACCCCACCCCCCACCCCCACTACATTTCCACACTGTTTGTTTGACCAGATTGATATAAATGATGGTGAAGATCCCAAGCTATAATAATCCGCATAGCAGACTTTAGGTCCCGTGAATTTTTTCTATGTTCATTATTAACTTGACTGCTGAGTGTTCTTCTTGTTAAGTGTTCTTCCATTGGAATCATCATCATTGTTAGTCTTCCACCATCACCCCGTAGACCATCACTGTCAACCCGTAGACCACCACTGTCAACCCGTAGACCATCACGGTCAACCCATAGACCACAATGTTGGTGTGTATCAATTGTAATGCAACTGGCCTTAAAGGGTCTGACTGCTCTTGTGGAAAGGAGCATGTGGGATGTTTAACGTGCGCAAGGATCTTTGTGTGGACTATGCGCACAAAGGTGAGGCAGGCTGAGGGAGAAGAAAGAGAAAAAGGAACAAGAAGAAGACGACGACGAAGGTCCCTCATTCAACTTCAACCAGAAGAAGAAGACGAAGAAGGTCCCTCATTCAACTTCAACCAGAAGAAGAAGACGAAGAAGGTCCCTCATTCAACTTCAACCAGAAGAAGAAGACGAAGAAGGTCCCTCATTCAACTTCAACCAGAAGAAGAAGACGAAGAAGGTCCCTCATTCAACTTCAACCAGAAGAAGAAGACGAAGAAGGTCCCTCATTCAACTTCAACCAGAAGAAGAAGACGAAGAAGGTCCCTCATTCAACTTCAACCAGAAGAAGAAGATGAAGAAGGTCCCTCATTCAACTTCAACCAGAAGAAGAAGATGAAGAAAGTCCCTCATTCAGCTTCAACCAGAAGAAGGTCCCCCATTCAGCTTCAACCAGAAGAAGAAGATGAAGAAGGTCCCTCATTCAACTTCAACCAGAAGAAGATGAAGAAGGTCCCTCATCCAGCCTCACAAGAAAAAGGTCCCTCATTCAACCTCAGCCTGAAGCAGATCCCTCGCCTTTGTATTTACAGTCCAGCGCATCAGCCAACTCCTGGTCAATGCTATGCAAATACTTGCAGATTTAGATATAGCATGTGTTGACTACGTCTTGTTTCCCATTTAATATGCTGCATGTTTGTACTGGAGTCAGGATCTGAAGTGATAAGCGCTGGGTACATAAGCAGGTGGAAATAATAATTACAGGTAAGCATGAGACTTGAAGCTTGTATTTTAAATATTCAAGCAGCAGATTAAGATACTGCACTAGGTTGACTGTCAAAACATCAATTATATGTTGTATGTCTTCACTGAACAAGCTCCAAACAAGAACAAGCTCCAAACAAGACAGTGATATAAACATTTTCTTTAAAGGCCACATAATTTTGATCAAGAAGCATGCACACACATATATATATATACACACACACACATGCATGCACACAGTCACTGTGCAAGAAAATACATATTTCCATAATTGTTGCTAGCACTGTACGCAAAAACAACAACAACAAAAAAACACTGAATCAGTCTGCACAAAACAATCATGGATCATCAATGAGTATACAGCGATCACACACACACACACACACACACACACACACACACACACACACACACACACACACACACACACTGTCACTGTGCAAGAAAATACATTTTCACAACATCATTGCTAGCACTGTACACACAAAAGCACTGATCAACATTGTGTGTACAGTGATCACAGGCATTGTTTGATGGCTTTTGTGCTTGGTGTTTAGCAACGTGCCCACTAGGGTGTGGACCTGCAGACATGGTGTTTGGTACGTCAACATATACAGGGCAACTTTCCGGGAGCTGTTTTCATTGTTTTCAAATAAAGTGTAAATGTTCACACATATTCTCTGAACAGTGTGTATTTTTAGAGCTCCACCAATGCATTCACCTTACTTTGTATATGCCTGTGACCGTTCTGGAGAACACTGTATTTGACTACATATTACATATATTCTCTTTTTTCCCCTCTTGTTCTGTTTTCTCTTCTTTTCGCTGGGGGTGGGGTGGGGGGGGGTCAGTTAGGTGTATGCTGTGCCATGCATATTTAGAGAGATGTACTTGTTGATTTACCCTCCACAACTTTGCACATGCATGCAAGCATGCCCCCGTATTATATATTCCTTTGCACGCAATATGTGTGTGCAATGCCTGTGCATGTTTAAGGCACACAACGTAGTCTAATGAAAAATAAAAATAAGTTTAAGCAACACAAGTACGTGGTAAATTTTACAGGCATTTTCAAGACCTTCCTTCTGTTCAATCATTCATTTTTGACATAAACCAAATTAACAGTCTCTATGCCCCCCCCCCCCCCCCCCACCCCAACCACCCCTAGGCTGATCTGATCAAGTTGGAAATGCCTTCAAGGTGTTTTTATTCATTTCTTCAACTGCTTGGCTGTAACATTTTACAATGCCACATCTTCCTGGGAGCTGTGTGATAAAAATTATTGCAGCTCACCAACTCATAAACACTGGCAAAGCGGGTACAGTTTCTTTCTACAAAGAATGACAACTTTAACATTTGAAAAAGAGTGTTTTGAATAATCGGGTACTGTGCTCTGTGCTGAAATGGGTCATTCTATATTTGTGACATAGTGCTAGAATCAAAAGAAAGCCTGGCTTTCTGGTGATGTTGTAAACTAATGCTTGGAGTTGGAATGCTGAAATACATGAACGCAAATTTTCAGGGAAATCCTCTTTATCAAGTCGCAAAACAACACTTAAACAACAGTTTAAAAATGATGAAAAATGAAAGAAAAAGACTTATCTTGTTTTGGTTGAGTTTTTGCAGCTTCTTTGGTGCTTGGAAGATTGTTGGCATTCAGTTAGTTTAATAGTCTGTAGTATGTCATTCTCTGGGACTTGAAGGCTATATACCGTTTTGTTTAGTTGAGTCTGTAACAACAATGTTGGAAGATTGTTGGCATTCAGTTAGTTTAAGAGTCTGTAGTCTGTCATTCTCTGGGATTTGAAGGCTACCCTTTTGTTTAGTTGAGTCTGTAATGACAGTGTACCATGCTCTGGCCTCTGTTAATTTGAAGAATCTGGAATGACAGTATACCATTTTCTGGCCACTGTTAGTCTGAAGACTCTGGAATGACAGTATATCATTCAGTCTCATGGAGTTGCTGGCCACTCTTTTCTTAGTCTATCACAAAGTTTATAAAAAAGCCAAATATGCTGCACAAACATTAAGGTGGCCACTTTACTTTCCTCAAGACACAAAGTATGTACTTTACTCAGTAGTAAGGTAACATTCAGGATACAAAGTATGTACTTCATCCACAAAGTATGTACTTTACTCAGTAGTAAGGTAACATTCAGGATACAAAGTACGTACTTCATCCACAAAGTATGTACTTTACTCAGTAGTAAGGTAATATTCAGGATACAAAGTATGTACTTGGTATGCTACCCCCTTAATCCTTCACACTTTTTGTAAGCACCTTGAGCTCATTCAGAATGGGGCGCTAGAAATATCCTCTATTATTACTATTAAAGTCTTGTAACATGTGTGTTAAAATAACTTAGCTTCATCTCAGTTTAGTCTTCAGGAAAACATACCTTTCACATCATCACTGCCGTGCTTCTGCCTTCCAGAAAAAGTCACTAAACTTAGCATAACAAGTTACTGTTAATGAGCACTATCATTATTTTAATGCCAAGTTCAAATGGTGCTTGACAGAATGCTATTATGAAGGTGTTTACTATGGATGGATGCACTCAGACACTCACAGCCCTGCTCCTCACTTTCAAGTTCCGGATAATTTACAAATCGGTTATAATTTGCTTTGAACACCAGCCCTTTACACTTTTTGTGTGTGTGCATGTGTGATGTATTTCATACTACTCTCCTGCCTATGAAATATAAAGCATGGCATGACAATTGCTTCATAAGTGTTTTAATTTTAACTTTGTAAAGGGTACGTTTGAGTTTGAGCTGTGTCTAAGTCCCTGTACACCTTAAAGCATGGGTGCATGTGAGATATTAATCTGAAGCTTTTTACCAGCTTTTCAAACCGGACATTTCATTCTGCACTTAAACTGATGGTTGTTGTTTTTTAACCAGCTTTTCAAACCTAACATTTTAAAACACAGTTAAACTGAATATTTTTTACCAGTTTTTCAAACCTAACATTTCATACTACATTTAAACAATATTTTTACCAGCTCTTCAAACCTTTCATACTACAGTTAAACTGAAGATTTTTTTTATCAGCTTTTCAAACCTAATGTACTGTAGATAAACTGAAGACTTTTTCCAACTTTTCAAACCTAACCTTTCATATTACATTTAAACTGAATATTTTTTACCAGCTTTTCAAACCTAACATTTCATACTACAGTTAAACGGAAGATTTTTTTTTATCAGTTTTTCAAACCTAACAAAAAAATCCCCCTGAATTTTTTTTTTCAGGACCAGCTTCTCCTGCACCAATGTTTAATTTGTTGTTTTATTTTGAGTACTGCACTGTATAAAGTGGTGAGTAATGGCATATTACTGTTTATCACCTGAAACAAAGAAAGAAACAAAGTTCTCTTGTAATAAAACAAGCATTGAGAAGCACAGCCCACAAAACCACAAATTATCAATCATGGCTGTTCCTGCATTGTATTTATTGAGAGAATATGCTTGAATATCATGTATTTTTCATGTCTTGTTTTGATCTGATCATGTAAATTGTATGTAGCTGTATGTTTTCTGTAGAAAGATGTGTAGCGAGAATACCGGATGCTAATGCGAGTGAATGGGTGCTTTGTGTATCAATGAATGTTTTGTGTATCGAGGTTGGTATCAGTGTACAAAACTAGAGTACTTGTGGCAGTGTAATTGTACATGATGTAAGCATTTTTTCCCCTTTACCGGTACATGTACAGCTATGCATTTTGAGTGCCATTTTCCCCCGCATTTGGATCATGAGTAAGCAGGTGACTTTTACAGTCCACATATGAAGAAAACTGTATTTCCACATTGAGTCTTGTATGCCAGAAAAAATAACCCTTGGCAAGCTTACTTTGCCCTGCTGTTAGCTGATGCTTTGTGTTGATATGCATAAGCTGACAATAAATAACCCAACCCCACCCCACCCCCTTCTCTCCTGTATATCTTGACAACGAAACATTTCAGTAGTAATATGCAAACTGTAATTTCACTGTACGAATGTGGATTTATACTGGAATGCACAGATTGGAAGGTGCTTACGATTGTAAAGAAATAAAACATAACTGTCTGTGTAAGTTTCCTATTTTTGTTCTCATCTGTTAATGCAGTCTGCCAGACATCCCTTGACAGATCAGACAGTGTTGAGTCTTGTCAATTTGTTCTCATCTGTTAACACTTGTCTGATCTGTCAAGAAGCGTGTGACAGACTGCACTGAGAGTTTTGTCATTTTTTTTCTGATCGTTTAATTTAGTCTGTCACATGTTCCTTAACAGACTAGATAGTGTTGAGAGTCTCATCAATTTATTCTCATCTGTTAAATGTGATAGACTGCATTGAGAGTCTTGTCAATTTTTTCTCATCTCTTAATTCAGTCTGTCACATGTTCCTTAACAGATCAGATAGTGCTGAGAGTCTCATCAGTTTGTTCTCCTCTGTTAACACTGTCTGATCTGTCAAGGAGCTTCTGACAAGCTGCACTGAAAATCTTGTCAATTTGTTCTCATCTGTTAACACTGATTTGTCAAGGGATGTGTGACAGACTGCATTGAGTCTTGTTCTCATCTGTTAACACTGTCTGATTTGTCAAGGAGTGTGCGACAGACTGCAGTGAGAAGAGCTTTGTCAGATATGTTGTTCTCTGTTAACACTATCTGATTCTTCAAGGGTTGTGTGACAGATTGTGTTGAGTCTCATCAATCTGTTCTCGTCCGTTAAGACTATCTGATCTGTCAGGGAGTGTGTGACAGACTGCACTGAGAGTCTTGTCAAGGTGAGCATACACTGGACAGGCACTAGCAGAGTCAGTGAGTTTCTGGATTTGTATGTCCTATCAACTGCACAGTTATCACCTCAGGATGAATCACACATTCATTAACTTTACAGTTTCATAAGCTCACCTCAGGATGAATCGCACAGTCACTAATTTCACAGTTTCATAAGCTCACCTCAGGATGAATCACACATTCACTAATTTCAGTTTCATAAGCTCACTTCGGGATGAATCGCACATTCACTAATAGATGATCTTTGGAAATCCAGGGGACTGCACTCGGTAAGTGCCTACAGGCATGGCCTGTATATATACAGGTCCATGCCTGCGGGTGTAGCGCAGAGTAGTCACGCTTTTGTTGGGGGTACCCTGAGCACGTGGGCAAGATGACGGATACCCGTAAACAAAGGCAGAAAAGGCATCAGAAATCAGAAATGCTGATCAAGGGCTCACTGTTCATGGGGAACATGCAGATCGGATAGTAGGTTCCCCCAGCTGGTAGTCTAGTATAAATTATAATAGGTCCATGCCTGAAGATCTAAAAGTGTCGCAGATCGGCTCTTCTCAGCTGCCGCCTCCATTCAGGGGACTTCACTCTCCTGGAGTAAGAAAACACTGTCAAATTATCTTTGCCTGTTATTTCCAGAAATCGTCTATTTCACAGTTTCAAAAGTTCACCTCAGGATGAATCGTACATTCACTAATTTCACAGTTTCATCAGCTCACCTCAGGATGAATCACACGTTCACTCATTTCACAGTTTCATAAGCTATCGGGAATAGCTCAGTTGGTAGAGCTTCTGCCTAAAAAGCCAGGAACAATACTGATCCAAGTTAAGTCCTCAGTAAGGCAAGAGTTTTTCTCCCAGGCAGCTTTCAGTGCAGCCTCTTATGGTGTCTGTACAGCCCCTGTGTGCAATTGCATGCATCAACACTTGTGCATACATTAAAAATCCCAAACACTGTCTGGACACACACACACACACAAATACATGCACACAGACAGGAACAGGCTGTGCAGCTCTTGCAGCTGCTGTGCCTTACACAGGTTACATGACCTGAACTTCCCTCAAGGGACAAAGAAGTAAATAGTAAAATAACAGTCGCTCCATACCAGGTTGAAATGCAAACCACCAAAATACAAGTGAAAAGCTGGCTCACAGCTCCACACACAACAGTATCATTGTGATGAACACAACCAAGCCAAAACAGGCAATAATTAGCACATTTCAGTATTGACAGTTTATTTATTTACAACTGAAAAAGACACTTTCATGCAAATTCCCCGAGAGACTGTCAGTATAAAATTAAAACACAACTGATCAAATCACAAGTATCTCTAATTCACTGTTATGATGCCCATGATTTTGGTACCTGTTTATATTCCAAAGGTATACTCACCATAGGAATCTGTTTGAATTGCTTGTGAATGTGAGCAGGGTGATCTATTTTATTCCATCAGCTCTCAAGGGAAACTGTGTTAGCCCAAACTAATGCAGTTGAAAAGCAGGGAGAGGATTCAGGGGGGGAAAAAAGGGTGGGGGGGGGGGGGGGGGGGGGATGGACTGGACGGGTAGAAAGCTGGACAATGAAGACAATTCTGGCAAAGGACAAAGCATGCATGGCTATATTCTGACATACTTACATTAGATATGGAACATTTGGTGAATAGCCTTCAGATCTGCAAGTATGTGGTGGGAAGAAGACTAGAAGAGGTGGCTGAGACTACTCTGAGAAGGAGAAAGTCTGACATACAATGATTGTGCCAGACATTTTGTTCAAACCAATGTGACATCTACAAGGTAGTGAAAGTGGGTCATGGAAGCCAGTCAGACAATTACTGTAACCGGTCAAATATGCATGGCCATCTATAAATGCTACTACCAGTTTTCCTTGCAAACAACTAGCAAACACCATGTTCCCTCCACTGTCTAGCACGCACGCACGCACACACACACACACATACACACCCATTGTCTCTCTGTCTCCCTGCTGCATTTTATTTATTTAATTTTTGTGTGTGAACCAGTCAAGCAAAATAACAGCCAGCACATCTGACTGATTACTGACTTTGTTTCCAGTACATGCTGATCTTAACCTGTAAAATACCCAAAATTATAGGTGGGAGAGACTGCTCTGAGAGGGAGAAAGTCATTCTGACATCTCATGGCAAACAGCCTTAAAGACTTCACTGAGTGGGAGACTGAGACAGTGAGAGAGACATTATGACATCTCACAGCAAATAGCCTTCAGATCTGCAAGCCCATGTGGTGGAATGACTGGAAGAGGTGGTAGAGGCTGCGCTGAGGGTCGGTCTGGCGGAACTTGGCCAGCTCGGGACTGAGAGAGTCCAGCAGAGACTGGGTGTCCTCCACTCCCTCCTCTCTGTCCTCCACCCCCTGCTTCACACTCTGAAAGGACGACAGTAAACAGCAGTGAAAACATGGTAAGATACATGACAGTGAAACATCAGGAATTGCTGGACAGTTACAGTGAAATGTCAGGAATCACTGGACAGGTACAGTGAAACGTCAGGAATCACAGGACAGGTGCAATGAAATGTCAGGAATCACTGGGCAGATACAGTGAAACATCAGGAATCTGTGATCAAGTCCAGTAATTCTTTATTCCATGCAAAGGAAAACGTGGGTGCCACACATGAATTAAAAGAAACAAAGAAACAATATCTACATGGATAAAAGATTCACAGTTTAAGAATAATAACAATAATAATGTATACTTATCATGTGCTCATCATTGCCCTGAGCGCTCGCATCATACACATTAACTTCAATATGCTATACACACGTAGAGGACAGTCCTACCAAAGCAATTTACATAATGCATTATATGCACACACACACACACACACACACACACACACACACACACACACACACACACACACACACAAGATGGCTGTAGCAGAAACTGGGTATTCGTAATAGTTGAGAAATACTGTGAGAAGAGGTTTTCAGTTTGGGGCTTTAAAAGATGGCAGCACAGTGACACACCAGGAATTTATGATCAGTTACAGTGGAACACCAGGTCATTTAGGCTAACTTTAAACATGTTCAGGCTGATCAGATAGCCCTTCCAGACAGGTGTGAGGTTTCCACACTCACACACCATTTTCGCAAGGACAACGAAAAGTGTCAGTGAATCATCACTTTAATTTGTGATCCTAGAGAAAATGCAACATATGGCTTTTGCAAAAGTCAGCCACACCACACTTTGTCATCAGTCACCCTTCACACATGATAGACGTGTGAGAAGCTCCTGAAGTCCCAAAGCGCAACAACAAAACGTTTGGAGAGCGTTCCTTCAGCTTTCTTGCACCTTCTGTCTGGAACTCTCTGCCATCCGGCCTCAGAAATTCTTCTACCCTTCTGCTGTTTAAATCCAGACTCAAAACTCACTTGTTTATGACAGCTTTCTGCCAGTAGGATCTCTGCAGTCTTCAGCCCCCGCCTTCCCCCACTCTTCACCTCCCACCTCCCCCCCCCCCCCCCACACTAACCCCCTGCATGAATGTACTTCCTGAGTGTTTTAACTGTCACGGTTGTTAAGAGAGCAAGAGTGAGAGAGAATGCAGGGAGCAAGAGATGGTGGGTGGGGAGAGAGAGAGTATATCTGCATGTGAGACAAAGAGAGGGGCAGAGGGAGAGGGGGGAGGAGTGTGTGTGTGTGTGTGTGTGTGTGTGTGTGTGTGTGTGTGTGTGTGTGTGTGTGTGTGTGTGTGTTTAGCAGAGTAATAATACTAATTGCTTAGAACACAGCTTTATAATTATGTACCTGTTTTAAATTATTGTAATGTCTCTGTTTTATAGCAGTTTTTTTAAATTTATTTTTATGTGCCATTTTACAAGTATTTGTTTTATATTAGTGTAATTGATTAAGTATGTATTATGAGATTGTTTGTATATATGTTAGTAAATGTAAATGTAATATATTATGTACATGTATGTGAACAAGCGTGTTGAGCTCGCTCAGCAGGGAATAGCGCTATAGAAAATGTATGTATTATTATTATTATTATTACTATTATGAAGAACACAAAAGCCTGTGCTGTTCTGTTTTTTCACTGTTTTGTTGTTGTTATTGTTTCACATAATCTATTTTTAAGGTAGCTGTTTAACTCAAAGCACAGCAAAATGGCACTTGTTTCCCAGGAGTAGTGTATTTTTCTTTGCCCTTTTATTTATTTTTATTTTTTATAAAAACTGGTACAGACTAAACTACTGGGAATACTATAAGTACAATACACATGCATATAATTATCATGAATCAATAGACGATCTTCAGAAATCCAGGGGACTGCACTCAGTAAGTGCCTACAGGCATGGCCTGTATATATAGGTCCAGGCCTGCGGGTGTAGCACAGAGTAGTCACGCTTTTGCTGGGGGTACAGTGAGCACATGGGCAAGATGACGGATACCCGTAAACAAAAGGCAGAAAAGGCATCAGAAATGCTGATCAAGCGCTCACTGTTCGTGGGGAACATGCAGATCGGATAGTAGGTTCCCCCAGCTGGTAGTCTAGTATAAATTATAATAGGTCCATGCCTGAAGGTCTAAAACTGTTGCAGATCGGCTCTTCTCAGCTGCCACCTCCATTCAGGGGACTTCACTCTCCCAGAGTAAGAAAACACTGTCAAATTATCTTTGCCTGTTACTTCCGGAAATCATCTATTACAAAAACCATATATTCAGGTCCCACAACTGCTGATAAGAGAATAACACAGTTGTCTCCCCTTAATGTGACTCGCAAAGCATGGAGTCGTGGTTGTTACTGAGTTTGGGAATGCAGAATGCTTTTAACGCCACTGCTACTAATCATTCCATGTTTCTGAATGTGTAAAGATTCCAAAGAGTTAATAGTTGTGCACAACAGAGAAGGAAGAGGGAGAAGGACAGTCAGAAACAGTGGGGAATGGTGTACCTTGACCATGTCCTCTCTTGTTGTGACCTCAGCTGACTGGCCATCCCTGGACATGTGGGGTTGCTTGGCAACCACTTCAATCTTCAGAGACTGGCAGTGAGCGCGGGACACATTGACTGAAAGTCGAACCTGGCCACGCATCACATCAAATTAATTACCATGCAACATGTAATAACTAATTAACATGCAAAATGTCAAAAACAGACCACATGTCAAAATTAATTACAGCTGTTCATACACCATCCTCCTCACCACCCCCAGCCCCTGCCTCCCTTACCTGGAAACATACACTGAACAACATAAACATCTCACCTGGCAAAGAAAACTGTGTCAAGTTTTATTCTAATTAGAAACAATTTCTTTGTGCTATGACAAAGTTGAACAACTGAGCAACCCAGAAGAGAAGCAAAACCAAAATCGCCGAGACTTTCAGTGCTGCCATACCGTGATGTGCTCCAGGAGGCAGTATCTGTGGGATCCCAGAGCGCAGTCCACAGTGAGAGCGTCGTCGGTGCGGGTGAGCATGCCGCTGACCCACTGGGGTGGGGACGGCGTGGGGAGATACAGCACCTGACCGTTACGATCCTGCAGGTAGGCCACGCCCTTCACTCCGTACCTAACCAGCCAATCAAAATTAGTGACAGGGTTTGTCTCCGTGCGCAGCAAGTCACCAAGCACCCTCCATCCTGATAAAAAGATGCACCTGGATACAAAGTACCTGTCACCCCTCTGCCCTGTTGATGTGTCCTGTTACACTGTCAATCCACACCAACTTTCTTGGCCTGGCCTGGTAAATAAATACGCTTCAGTACAAAGTACAACTCAGAAAGGGTTCAGCAGTTCACAGGACAGCAGACTCACAAGCATTACGGAACAGTTTAAACCCTTATTTGCAAATACAGTCAAACATATATATATATAAAAGAAAAAAGATCCCAACAGGTTCCACACAATTCAGCCTGATAATGACATGCTGCATATCTTGTCCAATGGCAAAATGTTCAGAGGACACGAAATGTATAAAAAGAAAGTCAGCGATCTGAACCCATCTTAAGACACTGACCAGCAAACAAGAACCCAAATCTTCAAAGAGCACTGGTAAACCTGAACTGACATATCAAATTTCATTCAAAAGCTTCTTGCAAACACTGTTAAACTGTGTCAAATGACAAAATAATTTGAAATGGTGTCAAGTGTGAAACTTCATGCAGTTACATCAAGAGTGAAATTGTGTCGAGTGTCCAATTTCTGGACAGCAAGGCCAGCAAGCACAGTGAGAGAAAAAGAAAGATTTTTTTCAGAACAATATAGATCTGATTGGTTTGACTCAAAATAAAGTTGCACTTTTGAGATCTGACCTTGGAACATAGACCATAATGCCATTGGCTCTCAGCTGATAGATGATGGCGTCAGCAGTGCACACATCATCATCATCCTCGTGTTCCTGGAAAAACCTGGACTGGAAAAACTCCTGGGAGTCTCTCTGGGCATGTTGGGCAGCCTGTGAGGAGAAAAAAAAGGAACATTTTCAGCTGACTGGAGAAAACAATGGAACATTCGCAGCTGATTGGAGAAAACAATGGAACATTCTCAGCTGTCTGGAGAAAACAATGGAACATTCTCAGCTGCCTGTGAGGAGAAAAAATGGAACATTTTCAGCTGCCTGTGAGGAGAAAACAATGGAACATTCTCAGCTGCCATGGTGAAAACAATGAAAACATTCTCAGCTGTCTTTGAGGAGAGAACGATGAAACATTCTCAGCTGTCTTTGAGGAGAGAACGATGAAACATTCTCAGCTGTCTTTGAGGAGAGAACGATGAAACATTCTCAGCTGTCTTTGAGGAGAGAACGATGAAACATTCTCCACTGTCTTTCAGGAGAGAACGATGAAACATTCTCCGCTGTCTTTGAGGAGAGAACGATGAAACATTCTCAGCTGTCTTTGAGGAGAGAACGATGAAACATTCTCAGTCAGCTAGGTCATGCAAGGTCAAGGAATCAAAAGCTACACTGGGCACGGCATGGACCTGGAGTCAACCTTAATAAGCTCTGTCAGGGAGGGTCAAGGGATCAAAAGAGAGGCTGGAAGGCAGGTCTTTTTGCAGATAGCAACACGTTAACCCACCCTGTGCTTGGTGTTCATGTGGTCAGCCATCTCCTCCAGCTGCCCACTGCCAGGTAGTGCGGCAGAGTTCTGGCCCTTGGCCTCTTCGTCCCCATCCTTCTCCACTGCTGCCAGCAGCAAGCGGTGAACCTGTGACATCATCACAATGTTTGTCATGCTCAGGTCTAGGTCCCCTCTCTAGCCTCACATGTTTATGCTGTTTTTGTTTGTTTGTGTGTTGATTCAATAAAATCTAAGTGTAAATTCAAAAAAATTACCATACTTGACACAAATTGCAAACATGAAGGGGATTGAGAGAGAGAGAGAAAGAGAGAGAGCCAGACAGACAGACAGACACAGACAGGGTACAGGAGACAGAGATGGAGACAGAGAAAGAGAGAAAGACAGAGAGCCAGACAGACACAGAGTACAGAGAGACAGAGATGGAGACAGCGGCAGAGAGAAAGACAGACAGAGAGAAAGACAAAGAGAGAGAGAGAGAAAGAGAGAGAGCGAATGATTCCTAAAAACAGAACGTCTTCTAAACTTTTCCATGTTCCCTCCAAAAAATTGCCAATTCTCTGAAGGCAAAAGGACAAAAGCACTCACGATGACGTCAGCGTATCTGCGGATGGGGGAAGTGAAGTGGGTGTACCGGTCAAGTGCCAGGCCATAATGCACAAACTCGTCAGGAAGAATGGTGCCTGTGCAGAAGTAGCGGGCATTGGACATGGCCAGAGTTGCCAGAGACCTCAGCAGCTGCAACACCCAAACCATCATCAGTACGCATGTAGTGGTATGACAGCATGTGCCTGTGGTAATGACTGAACACAGGTATGAGTGAAATGGTCAGTTGAATGTGAATGTGCTTGCATGCCACTGGATGAGTGAATGGTCAGCGGAATGAATATGATTGTGTTGCACAGGTTCTGAACCCATGCAATGTGGCTTAGAAAGCGAAGTTATTCTCGGGTGACTAGTATATATACTACCATAAGAGTGTGTGTGTGTGTGTGTGTGTGTGTGTGTGTGTGTGTGTGTGTGTGTGTGTGTGTGTGTGTGTGTATGTGTGTGTGTGTGAGAGAGAGAGAGAGAGAGAGAGAGAGAGAGAGAGAGAGAGAGACAGACAGACAGACAGACAGACAGACAGACAGACAGACAGACAGACAGACAGACAGGCAGAGACAGAAACAGACAGAAGACACAAGAGAGGAAAAGTAGGAGCATGAAAACATAAACAAACAGTGATTTGATCCACCAACATGAAGACTGCTTCTGGTGTTGACTTGAATGGATGAGGTAAACCACACCAACAATACCAACAACCAACACCACTGCTGCCACCAACATTACAGTTTTACACACATCAAGCATGATCCTTGGTGAAGGGGTTTACTACACAAACAAAAGAAAAGATACACTTTTCAATATGTCACAGAATGGGAGTTAGTTAGTAATTCAATTTTAATGTCACGTGAAACACACTGGGTGAAATCCGAGATAACGACAGGTGCATCTGCATGGAAATTAACCTCCACAGAGGTGCAATAAAACCAAGTCACATGAAAATGCCAAAAGCTTCCAAACTATCACAGGATCTTTGTCATGAAACTTGCAATATCACGAGAGGGTGAAGCATCATCAACAGGACTATCAACCTGTATGTCAGCACCTATCGAGTTGATCAGCACTTGCAATATCACAAGAGGGCGAAGGTCATCAACAGGACTATCAACCTGTATGTCAGCACCTATAGAGTTGATCAGCACTTGCAATATCACAAGAGGGCGAAGGTCATCAGCAGGACTATCAACCTGTATGTCAGCACCTATCGAGTTGATCAGCCCTTGCAATATCACAAGAGGGCGAAGGTCATCAGCAGGACTATCAACCTGTGTGTCGGCACCTACCAAGTTGATCAGCCCTTGCAATATCACAAGAGGGCGAAGGTCATCAGCAGGACTATCAACCTGTATGTCGGCACCTACCGAGTTGACCAGTGGATCCTTGGAATCCATGCAGGCATCCAGAGATGCTGCCAGCGCCTTGTTGGAGGAGGTGTCCACGTGAAATCCACGCGTGGCTGCACACTTCAACAGGTTGTCAAACTGCTCCTGCCGTGGTGGTGGGTGATTCCTCAGCTGAAAGATGTCCATGTGTGTTCATCATTAGCTAAACACAAAACCTAAATGGTCTGAAAGATACTCACATGTGTTCATCATTGGCTAAACATAAAACTCAAATGGTCCTTCTGGAAATTTGCCCATGTTTTATGGTAATAAAAAAAAAAGCCACAAAACTCAAATGGTTCTTATAAACATTTGCCCATGTTTGGTACTGTCTAATTAAAATAAGCATTTTTCTTAACTTAATTCTTGTGTACTTTGATCAATCGGCAAACAAGAATTGCTGGCAGTCCTCAAATAAGGAATGAAAGATTCACACCATGTCATCAAAAAGATCAAAACCTTACGACATACGAACAACAGCACAGCAAGTTAACAAGCACTCCAGGCTTCCATTCTGGACAGAAATCAATGACCAAGACAGCTCTAATTCCATTCAAGCCAAATGAGACACTTCCTGCACAAGAAAGCAACTGCTTGCCTTCAACAGCTGCATTCTCAAAAGCAGGTTACCGAGTTCAGTGTAAAGACCAACAATACCACACACACACACCCACAAAGTGGGACAAAGTGTTAACTTTTTTTAAACAATCAATTTTTATTTTGTACTTTTTAAAAATAATTTTTATGTTTATTCAGCAATGCATGAATATTCAACAAAAGTCCCAAAATGGAAATGATGCAAAGCAGCCCTTGCTTACCAGAGCCTTGCTAGGAAAGGCATCCACTATTTTCTTGGCCACCCAGTGGTTGGCAAAGATCATGCACTCTGCTATCGTCTCATGGACCTCCAGGTGCTGCACAGAACAGTCAACTAATGACCTTGTTCATCACAATAAAGTTGCTAGAGAGATAGACTGAGGGAGAGAGGGACACACACACACTCACACACACACTCACACACACAGAAACCATGAATGAGTGAGAGAGAAAACAAGAGACAGAGAAAGAGACAGGTGGCAGAGACAGCAAGACAGGCAGAGAAGTACAAAGACTGAGAGAGAGACAGAGACAGCAAAGATGTGGGAGGCAGAGAAACAAATCCAGTAATATACACCGACACAGAATGACATCTTGACACCAATCTCCATAAAAATTAAATGGAAAAGACTTTAAATTTATTCGATCTTAATCAAGATTTCATCTAGAGGAAAATGTCCAAGGAAGGATCCAGTGTATCTGTGAATATTAAAGTACACAGCAAAACTCAACCTAGCTCTCATTACAACCATCAGCAGGCACGAGACAACAAGGGAACACATAAAAAGCTACAAAGAAAATTCCAGGCAGGTTCCCCCCCTCCCCCCACCCACCCCAACCTCCCAGATCACATCAAAACTGTGAACCTCCTTGGCTTAGGTCCTCCACCCCTTGTTTCTCTTGGCTGGATCTGAACCTCAACACTCTCCCCACTAACTGATCAGGTACATGTATACACCCAGCAAAGCTGCTGACCTCCTTTGGAGTGAGGTCCTCCACCCCCTTAGTTTCCGTCAGCTGGATCTGAACCTCCACACTCTCCAGCTCCAGAGCGCCACAGTGAGTCCGCCGGGCCTTCAGTGACCGCCCCAGCTCAGTCAGCTTCCGCAGCGACCAGCGCAGCTCCTTCAGCCTGAAGTCAGGAATAATAGTAACAATAGATTATTTATGGTGCCCCGTCTTGTAAGAGCCTGGAGTGCTCACAAAGACATAAGGATATGTTTATTTCATCACACACACATACACATGCACACACACACACACACACACACACACACACACACACACACACAAACACATCACACACACACACACACACACACACACACACACACAAATGCATCACACACACACACATGCCCACACATACACACACATGCACACACACACGCACACACATCACACACACACAGAGGCACACACACACACATGCACACAAAATAACAACGAGAACTATATATATACAGGGCACAGTAAAGTCAGCTCACAATGAGCTGCTCTGCATTTCAATATGTCTCTATGCTCCGACTGTTGTGTGTGAGCAATGACTGGTTCATGAAGTCACTGGAATTTAACATCCTGTCAACAACATGGGGTTCTTAGGTCTCTGTAAGCGCTCCAGACTCTTGTGAGATGGGGCGCCATAAATAACCTAACATTATTACTATTATTGCTTCAGCATGACTAGAGTGCAAATGCACATTTCAAAACTCTTTTCATTCATAACTCTTCCCATCAGTCCACACGCAAATGTAAAACAAAACATAAAGACGCACAGTATGTCAACAGAGCAGAGGGACGCCATGGTGGAGATCACATACCTACGTTTCAGTTCATCCCCACTCACAGACTGCAGTTCCGGGATGTTGTCTATGATGTCCTGGTCACTGCAGCCATTGCACACTTCCTGGGCCATCTGAAACACAGGCGCCGACTCGGGTTAGTAAACAGTCACAGTCACTGCAGGACAAATCTTTTGTGTTCCTTGCTTTACATATTATATATAAAATTATAACATATATTTATCTAAATTCAGCAATGCCCACTTTTAGCCCCATCAGTTCACAGTCCTCAAATGGTGTGTGTGTGTGTGTGTGTGTGTGCATGTCTGTGTGTGTGCAGAATGAACCTGAAGTATGCACTACATTGGCATATCCACATATCAGTTCATTCCGTACTATGCCAGTGTTATACACAAGCACACGCACACATGTATCCTCAAACCATTTGAGGACAGCGAACTGACAGGGCTAAAAGTGGATATTGCCGTAAATTCTGCAGAAACGTATGCCCATGTCTAAGCATGCATTTTCATCTGCCAACTAGTGACTAACTATGATTTTCAAAGAGTGAGTGAGCACTGACCTCATAGAAGAGCTTGTACTGGGAATGGATGACCGTTCGCCCGTACCACACGTCAACCACCTCAAACCTGGGGGTCAGCTCCCACATCACGCTGACAGCGTACCTGAAATCAGCATCTACACATCTGAACTGTTAGCCTCAAAGAACAACAGAAGATCTGGGGGTCAGCTCCTATTTCACTGACGGCATACCTGAGATCAGCATCTACACATCTGAACTGTTAGCCTCAAAGAACAACAGAAGATCTGGGGGTCAGCTCCTATTTCACGCTGACGGCATACCTGAGATCAGCATCTACACATCTGAACCTTTAGCCTCAGGGAACAACAGAAGATCTGGGGGTCAGCTCCTATTTCACACTGACGGCATACCTGAAATCCAGCATCTACACATCTGAACTGTTAGCCTCAGGGAACAGAAGATCTGGGTGCCAGCTCCTATTTCACACTGACTGTGTACCTGAAATCAGCATCTGCAGATCTGAACCGTTAGCCTCAGAGAACATCAGAGGATCTGGGGGTCAGATACCACATCACACTGACTGTGTACCTGAAGTCCAGCATCTACACATCTGAACCATCAGCCTCAGAGAACAACAGAGGATCTGGGGATCAGCTGCCATTTCACACTGATCTGAAATCTGGCATCTACATATTTGAACTGTTAGCCTCTGAGAACAATGGAGGACTGCAACAATCGGCTTACACAGACTCTGGCTCAGTCTTAAAAATCAAACTGATGCTAAAGTGCACAGACATGGTTTCACATTGACCGTGTACTTGAAATCCAGCACCAACACATCTGAACCGTTAGCCTCAGAGAACAA
>OY757550.1:18036964-18041964 GCA_963584105.1 Alviniconcha strummeri | reverse complement strand
GTGGGGTGTCCCACCCCTCCCCCACCAGCCTAACAAGTTGTGGGGTGTCCCACCCCTCTCCCACCAGCCTAACAGGCTGTGGGGTGTCCACCCCTCCTAACAAGTTGTGGGGTGTCCCACCCCTCCCCACCAGCCTAACAGGTTGTGGGGTGTCCCACTCCTCCTAACAAATTGTTGGGTGTCCCAACCCTCCTAACAAGTTGTGGGGTGTCCCACCCCTCTCCCACCAGCCTAACAAGTCGTGGGGTGTCCCACTCCTCCTAACAAGTTGTGGGGTGTCCCACCCCTCCCTACCAGCCTAACAAGTTGTGGGGTGTCCCACTCCTCCTAACAAGTTGTGGGATGCCCCACCCCTCCCCCAGCAGTGTAACATGTGGGGTGCTGCATCCCTCCCCCACCAGCCTAACACACCCCTCCCCCACCAGCCTAACAAGTTGTGGGGTGCCCCTGCTCCTTCCCCCACCCCTGGCAAACACGGGTGACACAAACACAAAACAAAACGTTGGTTGCAGAAGCCAGTTCGGTCCAAAGTTAGTTCTGTATCTTACCTCAGCTGCAGACCGAGATAAAACTCTTCAGGCAATGCAGTCCCTCTCCACACCTGTTACTTCTAATGATCAGGTTTGGGGAGTGTAGGGCTTGAGACATACCACACAGTCGCTCCACACTATCGCTCATCTCAATGGAAGTGTGTGTGGGCGAGGGGTGGGAGGGTTGGGGGAGAGGGTTCACACAGTCTCTCCGCACTGCTACCCACCTGCATGGGACTATGGGGTAGAGGGGGTGGGGTGGATGTGGGGGGATGGGGAGTGGGGGCGGGGGGTGGGGGAGGGAGACGATAGGGGGTATAGTGCAGTTGCTCCACACTGCTATCACTCACTTCATCAGAGGGGAGGCTGGCGACGTAGTCTCTCCACTGCCTCCGCAGCACTCCCACAACCCGGCCAGTCGGCAGTCGCGTGTCACCGCTTGTGTCTTTTTCCGCCTCCTCGCTGTCATCTTCTTCTGCAAAATGAATGAAAAAATATCCCAAACGTATGTCACCTTGTACACTGGGCAGCTGACAAGATGTTTACATAGTAGTGACAAACCCGGTCTATGCATAAGAAATGACGTGAACCTCAGCTTCATGTTTATTCCAGACAGGTGACTGCTGTGTCAATCAACTCTTTGTCTGGTAAAAGTTCACGAGACACTGGGGCCAAAGGAAGCTGAACGAACTGCAGTGTCACAACTGAGACTGGCTGCAGAACCCTGAGGCAGCCGGTCAAGCATGCAAGGCTGTGTCAGCGCAGGTTCTGCAAAGCCAGCAGACTCCTGCAAACTGACCTGCTGCTTTTAGCTAGGAATCTCCCACTTATCCAAAGAGCGACAAACACACAGTGTGGGTCTACACCAAGCTGCATCAACTGACAACACAAAAACACTCTCCTAGCTTCCCAAACTCCAGTTCAGTCCTTTTATCTCCTGATCACATCACCCCTCCCACTACACCCATCCGCACTGCCACATTAGCTGATATCAGATGCTGCCTTCTCCATGATCATCTAGAAGAATATCTATAATCCCCCCCCCTCCCCCGCCCTCCAGCTCCCCCCCCCCCCCCCCCATCTCCCCCAACACCTCTAGTATCTAAATGCAGGATATATGTACATGCATTAACACGCAATCATAAGGGATTTCATTTTAAACTGAGCACCAGACTACTTTCAGGTGATTACATAAAATCATGCATTTCATTTTTCTAATAACAAATACGGGCATTCAACTTTCTGCTTTCTTTGGTCACCCAATCAACACAGGAACAAATACCTTCAGTTCTGTTGTCCACAGAAAGACAAAAGTGGTCCTTATCGGTTACCTTCCACTTCATTTTCCTCAACAATTTTGACGGCCAGGGATCGAGTCCGCCACTGTGACTTGGGGAAGATGTCGACCACCACCTCGTCCCCATGCACCGCTCTGTTACGATCCCTCCCACCAACAACCAGGATGTCCGAGCCACCATCCTCCGTCAGGTCGTGCCTGCAGACAAGACAACGGGTGACTGGGTCTTGCTATCCAACCAGTCAACCATGAAGGTCATGTCAGGGTCAAATGGAATTTGAATCAGAAACCAACCCATGTGCGACTACGGAGGTCGCGTCCGGGTCAAAAGCAAGTCATCCAATCCGATTAAATGCCTACACATGCTCTTATACCCCTTTGCTCTGTGAACATGAATCAGAACTAACCCCTGGTCAAACCACAAAGGTCGTGTGAGGGTCAAACGCAAGTCATCCAATCCAAAGTAAGATCCTACACACACTCTTAAACCTCTTTGTTCTGTGAACTTGCATCAGAAACCCACACACTTTGAGCCAGGGTCAAACGCAAGTCACCCAACCTGAAGTAACAGCCTACACACACTTTTATACCACTTCACTCTGTGAACTTAATCAAAAACCCACCTGCTGTGAGCCATGAAGGTCATGACAGGGTCAAATGCAGGTCATTCATCTGAAGTAACAGCCTACACACACTCTGCCCCTTCACTCTGTGAACTTGAATCACAAACCCACCCACTGCATGCCACGAAGGCCTCTGTGACAGCGTTGAAGCGATTGACGTTGAGGCGACCGCAGACAAAGCGGCCTGTCTTCAGCCCTTCCTCCAACACCGCCTGAGGTAAGTAGCCGCTGAAGTGTTTGTCTGAAACAAAGAAAGCAAACACAAAGATATATATATATTATACTAACAAAAGGATTTTTTTATTTTTTATTAGTGTGTTATAAATGGCAGAAATTTACATGGCCCACTTGAAGACAAACCCAGCAAAACGACCACCACATATTTCTTCCAAACACACACAGACACACACACACACACACACACACACACACACACACACACACACACATCTCCATTCAACAGTGTGACCCTCACAGAGAAGTAGTTTTCCACTTCAATCCCATGTCTAGTTGTCCCACTGAAGTCATGGCTCCTTCACAGGTGAGTCCCATTTTTTTCCCCATCTCATGTCTAGAATCCCTCCAAATGCTGCTCCTTCCTATAGAAGTTTCTTTTTTTACTTTTCTCTGTTAAAAAAACATAAATAATAAAATTTGCTTCCTTTCAGAAAATGTTAGGAGATGCAACACTCTTAACTGGTCTGTAAAAACTGCTCTGGTCAAAATTTCTATAAAACATTACTTGAGCTGGAAGAAATCCCCAATAACTGTTAATTTTCATTGCCACCAGAATCTGTAATAATATGTATATAGCCAAAGCACACCAAAAGCACAGCCATCACCACAACATGTTTCTACAGAACGTTTAGACAGTAACCTTCTTTGCATGTGGCAGCAGCTTCCGACAGTGATGAGTAGAGCTCAGTTATGATGCTATGTCCAGCCCAGAACTCGGATATGTATTGCCTGAAGGTCAAGACAAGGACACCCATCTTCTGGTTCTTGTACACTTCTGCTTCCTACAATAGAAGATGTGAAATACTGCCAGAACCATGCTACAGCACACGAAGCAAAAATAATGCAAATTGTTGAAGTTCCTTGTGCGTTGTAATTGAGAAATAATGATATTAATCAGGACTGTTTCTTCCTCTTCTTCCATACAGTGTCCAGCTTCAACATTAGGAAGACTCTTGACACTTAATGCATGCTGGGCTATTTTGGCGTTTCCATAATCCACCACTCTGACCTGGACTACAGGATCTTTAAAGTGTGTGTGTGTGACATTTTTGCATGTGTATAGACACAGGGGACCTCAGTTTATAGTCTGATCTGAAGGACTTTTGAATTTGACTCCAGTAAACCCAAGGGTGGGAGCACAGCCTAACACATAACAGTCACCCATCCATTTGGTAACTATGCTCAATTGTGTCTACATTTGGATTTTGAAAGCCAGTACTCTTGCTTTACACCACTGACTCTGCAATTTTTAAGCTCTTCGTGCATGTATGTATGTATGTGCATTCATGTGTGCATGCAAACATGTATAACTGTTTAATGCAAGACTTGCTTGTGTAATGCCTTGTGATTTGAACTGCTTGTAGTTACTGTTATTTTCAACTTGATGTGTCTCAATGTGGCTGGTGTTTATATTTAAATTCTGCACAGTGCACTGGTCCCTATTCTTATTTTAGAGGTCCATGCTTTATAAATATTTCAGTATTATTATTACTTACCTTTTCATCTTGTGTCACCATAACAATGGGAACTTGACCAGCCAGATGATCAAAAAGCCATTCTGCTGCTCTAAATGTTGATCTAATAAAGGACAAAAATATATAAAAACAACAACTTGGATTTGGAAATGGCACTTGCTGAAATAGCATAAATGTTCTGAAGCCATTCTAACGGATTGAAGAACTCTAGTATACAAGTGATAACATGAGAAAATATTACCACTTTTAATATAATTCATCTAAATAGGAAAAAAGGGACCAGCAATAAAACCTAATGATATACTACATAATAACATTTTCCGAAAATGTGGAATAACCTAAGTTGCCAAATCTGCAAGGCCACCGGCTCATTCCCCAATATTGGCAGCCACTTTTTTCTCACACTGTCAGTTATTACATGTACGTTAATGACAATCTCTACATTTAGCACTTTGAACCTAAGTGCTTTGGGAATTTGATGTACTGTTTTTAGTAGTAGTAGTAGTAGTATCACAGGGTTTGTGTTAACCAGTAATTTTACTGGTAAAGGTGAGAATATACCTGCAAAAAAATCAGCAATGGGTCATATTATGACTGTTATTTTGTTTGACCATTTTCAAAAAAATGCAGCACAGTTGAGAGCGTGTGTGTGTTTCCATGTGTGTGCGTGTGCATATCGTGTGTGTGTGTGTGGGGGGGGAGGGGGGGGCATGTGTACATGTGTGTGTTTAGTCAGGGAAGGGAGCAGGGTGGTCACTAGTACTAGTAGACCTCTGAGCAGTTACAGTGATTATCAAACCAGCTTCCATGAACTACTTTCAGCTCCTTATAGCCATCA